>DWAJ01002967.1:0-15906 GCA_018238005.1 Eurema mandarina
ATTTTCTGACACTAAGCATACTTCTCTCCATTGATCTTTGGCAAACTTCTAATTTTTTGGTTAGCGCATTCGTAGGAGCCCATGTTTGACAACCGTAAGTTAACGCTGGGAGCACGCATGAGTTGTAGAGTTTACTCTTTATGTTTATTCCGATTTGTTTACATTTCATGATTTCCTTCAGTGACCAGTACTTCTTCCAGGCGTATCCTATTCTTGTATTAATTTCTTTCCCTTGGTCTGCTAGTGAGATTACTTGCCCCAGGTATGTGTATTGCTGTACATAGTCTAACTGATTACCGTTTATTGAAATATTATCCTCGGATCTATTTGTCATTAACTTGGTCTTAGAAAGGTTCATACGTAGACCTACTTTTTGGCTTTCTCTGTCTAGGTCATTTATCATATTGGAGAGTTCTTTTTTTGAATTGGAGAATAAAACTATGTCGTCTGCAAATCTTAGGTTTGTAAGTTTTTCCCCATTGATATTTAGACCGTACTCATCCCAATTTAGCTTACGAAAAATCTCTTCCAGGACAGCAGTGAATAGTTTGGGTGATAAGGGATCCCCCTGGCGCACCCCACTTTGTATACTTATTTCTTCTCCTTCTCTATCTAGTTTGACCCTTGCTTTACTGTTGCTGTAGATATTTTTTATTATTCTTGTGTATTTGTTTTCTATTCCTTGATTCTTGAGAGCTTGCCATATGCTTTCGTGTTCAATAGAATCAAATGCTTTGTAGTAGTCTATGAAACAGCAGTATAAGGGCATGTTATATTCTTTGGTCTTTTCTATTATTTGCTTCACTGTGTGGATATGATCTATTGTTGAATAGCCGCTTCTGAAACCGGCCTGTTCGCGGGGTTGGTTTTCATCAAGTACTTTATTTATCCTTCCTAGTATTATTTTCGCAAAGATCTTGTATATATTTGACATTAAACTAATGGGTCTATAATTATTTATATCATTTTTATCGCCTTTCTTGTGGATTAGCCTGATAGAGGTCGTTAGCCACTGATGTGGAATATATTCAACAGAGATTATTTCATTGAAGAGTTCTAACAAAAGTGGAGCAATCTTATCCTTGCAGGAGAGGAGTATCTCGTTAGTAATTTTGTCGGGTCCGGGTGCTTTATCTCTTTTTTGAGTTTCAATTGCTAGATCGACTTCTCTCAATATGATTCTGGGAACAGTGTCTCCACCAGTTAGATCTGTTTGATGGTGGTTATGCTTCTTTGAATAGAGATTTTTGTAGAAGTTTGTAGCTGTACTTACTAGGTCCAGTCTTGTTGTTTTTATCTTTCCTCTTTCATCCATCAATTTTGGTATCCATTCTGTTTTGTTTTTCATTTCGCGTAATGCTTTTTGAATGCCTCCAGATTTTGTAATGTATTTCTCGAATAAATTGATTCTTCGTGTTTTTTTATATTTTCTTATTTCATTCTTTATTTCTTTGCTTACTTCGGCAATTTCCATTCTTGTAGTCTTGGTCTTATTTTCAGTTTTAATCAGTTCCGACCTTCGTCTCCACAGTTCTTTTAAAGTATCCGAAATTTCATATTTTTTGTTGTTTGTTTTTTCTTTAAGTGAAGAAATTAGAGCTGTTATTATTCTGTCACTTTTGGACTGGATGCTGTCAGCTGTTGTAGCAATAGGAAGACTAAAGTTATTAAGGTGCTGATTCAATATCTCATGGTTAATGGAGTGACTATTAATAGAATAATTTGTTTTAAATGGTCTTTTAAGTTTTTGTGTTATTTTTAGGTTTGCTCGGACCATCCTATGATTAGTGTTGAAATTAATGTTGTTTAAGACACGACAATCTTCAAATGATCTACTTTTATTGGTTAAGATATAATCAATTTCATTTGAGTAATTCCCTCCTGGAGAGATCCATGTCCACCTATTAGTTTTCCTATTTTTGTACTGAGAGTTGAGTATTTTTAAATTGTTTTCGTAAGCTAGTTCCATGAGTTTTTCGCCGTTTCTAGTACGTTTACCATAGCAAAAGGGTCCCAATATAAGCTCTTCTCCAGGTTTTCTCTCTCCAATTTGGGCGTTAAAGTCTCCCATTACTATGAGGTTGTTATGACAGTATTGTTTTATAGTGCAGTTAAGTTTTTTGTAAAATGAGTCGATTTCTAATTTACTAGACTGTTCAGTTGGTGAGTAAATTTGTATTACAGACCAGTGTTCCTTGTTAAATGTTATATTTAGAACAGCAATTCGTTCAGATATGCCAATTATTTCTTCTATTTCATTTTTCATTTGTTTATGGATCAAAAATCCTACCCCATAAAGCCCTGGTGTTTCTCCTTTGTAATATAGGATAAAGTTTTCATGTTCTTCGATAGATTCTCCATACCGCCGAACTTCACTCAAGCCGATGATTGTCCATTTTATGTTCTCCAGAGCCAATATTAATTCAGTAAGATTTTCGTCGGTTCTTAAAGTCAGTATATTGTAGGTTGCTATATAGTGTAGGTTTTTTGTAGTTGGAAGGTAGTGGTCATCTTGCCCCACGGCGACCAACCGGCTTGGGGTGGTTTTGTTCTTGAAATTTGTGTTTTTTATTTTGTGGTTTGAGTTCCGGTTATCGATGTCTAATAGTTTTTTGTTTCAGATAGCGAGCTTGATCTGGTTCTTGATACGTAATTAAACATGCTTGTTTTGTTTTGCTTCTTGGGCGCAGATTTAGTTGTTTGCTTTAGTGCCGTGTTTGGAGATTCCGCTTGGTCTCGCTTTCTTTTAGTTTTGTTTTCAAGGTTTGATTCTTTTATAATGAGCTTGTCTTTTTTAATGTACGCAATATTGCCTTTCTCCCTTTCTTGAAGTAGCTGTGGTATTAATTGCTTCCTTTTTTCTAGAACCTTCTTCGAAAAATCTTCTTTGATATTAATTTTTGTATCACTTCTTCGTTTGCTTTTGAGTATCAAGTTTCTTTTCCATTCTGCTGCAAAGCTGACCAGCAGCGGGCGCACCTGTTTACCTCTGGTTCCTAATCTAAATGCATTATTTATTTCATGTGTTTGAATTTTGATATTAGTTTCATTTTCAATTATAGTTTTTATGTTATCGATCTCAGATTTAGAGTGATCTGTTTCGGGGACGCCATAGATTATTAAGTTGTTTTTTCTCCTTGTGTCCTCTAAAGATTGAATTTTATTTTCTAGATCACTTACTTTTGTTTTTAAAATTTTATTTTCTTCCATGATTGTTCCCAACTTATCATCCAAGATTGTTAAGACTTGTTGAGTTATTTGTTTGGTTTGTATATTCATTTGTTCTCGTATTTTGTTCAATAGCATGTCCATTTGAATTTCCATTTTTTTTTTTAATTTTAGATTTCACTAAGGTAGTCTGTGTTGTTTATGGTAATATTTCTTATATGACAACTTCACTTGAAAATGACATTTACTCACATTGACACTTGACTGTTGACGTTCATTAGTGACTTGTTGATGTTAAAACTGCATGAATATAACCTCACAATCCAAAACTGAGATTCACCAATTCATCATCTTACTAATTGAATTTAATGAATTAAACATTTTCTGATAAAGGAAATAATAGATCAAATATGTTAATCATAACATCTGCATGAAGTGAACACAATAGTGTGAGATTGATTTGTAATTACCATTGCATGTTTGACATTGAGATTGCAAACAATGGATGAGTTTGTAATATGTAACCTCTACACTCGCAATAAAAAATGTAAACAAGTTGTTGGTGGATTCATTAACCTAATCCCTTTATTGTTACTTGAACAAAGAATATAAGTATAACTTTACGAGTCTAATGACATTTATTAGGCTTACCCTAGATTTGATGAGTCTTGTCATGGGAACCCATTAACTATATCAACCAATCTATTGGAATTTTTAATTGAGACTTACCTTCTTCAGCTGATCGATGCTCCTTGCTGTCTTTTGGGCTGTACACTAATTGAAGAATAAGTGGACGGCGAGTCACAATACCAGGTCCTCGGGGCAAGAATGATTTCCCAACTAGACTCTCTATAACAGAACTCTTACCAGAGCTCTGAACAAAGGATTTTATAATATTAATAATTTATTTAAAATTTTGACAGTTTAACAATTGGTAACACCTTTTCGACAAATTTACAATAATAATTTACAAAAAATATTTTTGTAAAACATAATGAAAATTTATTTAGTTCGATCTGTAATAGAGGACAATGACTGGAATTGACATATTTACATAACCGTTGTTTATCTTTAAATAATGTTTTTACTCTTTTTTCTTTGGATAAAAATTGTATTTCTATATCATAATTAAAATTTAATGAATAATAATAAATATACCTGAGTTCCCAATACGACAATCTGAGGTAATTGGATGGCATCAGCTCCAACAGTGTTAAAAACGTCCTGCAGTTTGTTAATAACCGGTATGAGGGCTTCCATATTTATATGTTAATATAAAGAAGCCTACAGATTTTATTTATATGTACAGTTGAATGTATTTAGGCAATTATTCATATAATATTAATTACTATCAAAACAGAAACCCTGACCGGTAAAAATCAGCCATATTGATTTTGATTCTGAAATTTCAATGAAATTTGAAATAAGAACAGAGTTACCATTTTAATTATTATATAGATAATATTTTAATACAGGTTATTTACATCTGTTTATTTTTATAAAATTTAAAACACTTAATCTCTAAAAGTCGATATTTTGTTACTTGACATTATAGCTGTATCACTAATCATTATTTTTATATGTACATAATTGACGAAAAAAAAAGGTTTTTGGTAATAATATAATCACTGAAAAAGTTATAGTTAACTTATCTCAAAATAAATTTATACTGGAATAATGTAAATGTTGTCATAATTTCAAAATAATTAAAATATTAATAACCTACTGTTGGTAAAAGAAAAAAAATGTAATGAGTACTGTCAGTGTCACAAAAATTATACCTTATAGGCAGATTTGACTTTTGAGTTTTGACTGTCACTCTGTCAGCTAATCAGTAATCACACCACTGCCATTTCGCCAAGAATTCAATTGACTATCAGCTATTTAGTATTTTCTTAATAATTTGTTTTTACTCGGGTTGTAACTTATTAATAAATTTAAGTTATAGTTTAATAACGAAAAAATATCTTATGGTGATTGAATATGGCACATTATACACCGAATTTGTTTACAGCTGAAGTAGTTTTCATTTGTATAGCATTTGTATTTATTTAGTGTATTTTGCGAACTAAATAAAAACACTCAAAATATGATCCATTGTTTTTAGGGAAGCCGGGTCGACTCCGGTCGTTATACCGCGAACTCAAAATCAATAGAGTTTGGTCCATGGCATATATCTTTTGATATTAGCTGTATTTTGCCAAGTGTGTGTTCAACTAAACTTGTTTGTGAACGAGAAGATGATCAATTTTGTCAGTTTTGTATGTAAGTAAATAAAAAAAATAATCAAAATCGGTCCATAAACGACAAAGCGCGAACATACTTAAAAAAAGCTTATATACGGTCAAATTAAGAAACCTCCTTTTTTTAAGTCGGTTAAAAATATACAATTAAAATAAATTTATTTCATTATTGTGCTTGCAGTGTTTTTGACAATGTATGAGTTATGGATAAAGTCAATTTAACAGGTTGGCTTCGATATCTTGGTGCACATAATTGAATTAATGATGGTTTTAATGAGAAAAGGGGGCTCCAGTCGAAAAGTAAATATTTAAGTTAGATTAGGTCAGACTTTTTCCGCGGAAGTGTTTGCCAGAGCACCTGTGTCTCCGTCTGCGCAGGACAGTGGAACACTGTGGGGTTTTAGTCGGTTTGAGTACAACGAGACCTACCTTCTCACCCCCAGGATTGTAGGCATGCATTAGTATTTCCCTATGGAAAAAAATAAGGTTAGACTTTTTAGTAACTTGAAAAATGGCTATAACTTTTAAAGTATACATATATGCACCCCCCACCATGCACCAAGATATTGAAGCAATACCAATACCATTTACAAATCTCAATTGAATCTGTCTTTGCATTATTATATGAAGTTATAAATTATAAGCTTAAAGTATTCATACTTATTTACAGTTACTGTCGAGAGCTAAGTATACCACATTTTCCTGATATGGTGTTTCCTAAAAATGTTCTTGTACTTGAACATAAGACTGGTGCTAAAATTGAGTTTGTAGCTCTCGATGCACTTAAAAGAGTATCTTCAAAACTGGAAGCTATAGAAGTTGCGTGTGCTGAGGCATGGCAAGAGTCAAGGTATGAGGTTGACAGTTCTGCAGATATTTGTTGATTTTTGTGGAAATTTTCATTGACAAGTCTAGATTTAAGTACATTATTATTTTTAATTATCAATTTTATACTCTTATAAACACCAATTATGTTTAAATTCAAGCGTCTTACGCATGTGATGCCTGTGTGTGAATTCTTTGAACTAAAATTTAAAAAGTATATGAAGTTATTAAAAAAACAAATACAATATTAGAAAAAAAATGCAAAAGTTGAATGTTATGTAAATAAGTTTCATTATTCTTTAATTAAGAGTTTTACAATATATTTCACAGACCAAATGCAGAGAAGCAAAAGAAGTCATTTGATTGGACATTTTCAACAGACTATATGGGTACCTTATCGGGCAATATTACTGTAGAGGAAACTGATGAAACAATAAACTTTGATATATTGAAGCAAAAAGACCAAATTATATTTTATCATGATCTTACTTTATTTGAAGATGAATTACATGATCATGGTATATCAAAATTGTCTGTTAAAATTGTGAGTACCATAATATAAAATGTTCAAAATAATTTTCAAATAAATGATTATATTGTTCTATTAGGCTCTTATATTATCATAGTTCAGGATATTATTATCAATAGATTATTTTCTTCCTTTGAAAACAAAAACTATCACAATTTTTTTCTGATTAATGTAATAATGTAAAAAATAAATATGTAATTTATGCAATGATTGCCAAAAAATTTTGTTCAGTGGGACTTGCTTTGTCTATTATAAATATTTTTGTAAAAGTTTTTTCAGCTGATAAAATTGTCAAACAGTTTTCATAAAAATGTTTGACAATTTTATGTAAATGTCACCAATAAGATAGCTAGTAGAGATTTCTGTTAAGATAGAATTTCAGAACGGTACGAAAATATTAATTGTGTTTATTTTTAAATATTTCAGAGAGTAATGCCTACATATTGGTATGTGCTGCTTAGATATTTTCTTAGAGTAGATGATGTGCTTGTGAGATCTCATGAAACTAGGATGTTCCATATGCTAAATACAGATTACATTTTAAGAGAATTTACTGCTAAAGAAGCCAAAGCAGAAGATCTTAATGTAAGTATTATTGCTATGTTTTACTGAAAAGATAGTAGATAATTTTAAGACTTATTAGGTATTTGAACGTCAGAATAGGTTACAATGCTCATGTGTAAAGATTAAGATGTCACTTGTTCTTTAACACTTTTAATTTTTTATATTTATTGCTTTTTATTTGTGAGAATTGCTTGTTGTAGTGGTAAGATAATTGCCTTGAGTGCCAAGTCCCTCTTGGGATATGGATGTTGCTTATGTATGTATTTACAAGAGAAATGTATGTAAAAAAATCCTTTATTGCTGTTATGAATACAAAAATTAATATAATACAATTTGATAAATACACAAAAAACAAATAACAGCAAATGGAGAGGGCTCAGCTTTCTGCTGGTTTTCAGCCTCCCTATATATATGTATACATAATATATGTGTTAGCTTACATATATTATGCATGACATTATCCATGACATGACACTGTAAGCTACTTTGTAAGTCTGTGTGAGACTAGATGGCGCCATTTTTAAAATAAGTGTTCGAAAGTATTGTATGGTTTATTTTAAGATGCATATATTTTTTAAGGTTTAATATTTTAATTTATTAAGTTGTAAGGATAATATTATTTGTTTTATATGAAGTTATTTTTATAAATTAACTACAATGATTTTGACTTATTTCAGATTCCCACTGTCCATATGAAAGAGGCAGATGATGTTATTCCACATTTACCTGTAAGGCATAAAATAACTGAAAAATTGGTTGTGAATAGAAATAGTGACTAGTAGCTAAGGTTCCTTATCTCAATTACGCTTAAGTTATATTGTTGTGCATGTGGATGATTTAAAATTCTATATTAAATCATATAGTAAACTTTCGGAATTTCATTATATTTTTATTATTTTAGTTCAACTCCATATTACAAAAATATTTTTTGTTACAATAATATGTATTTGAATACAGCCAAAACATAAGAATGAATAGTTTTTCCATCCACATATCTAATTGATATAATATGTCTGTATCTAAAAAAACACCAAAACATATAAAAATAAGTTTATTACTAAAAGGAACACTTTAGAGTATTTATTCTTAATAAATAATATATGTAAATGTACAATCATTAATTAAAAATTTACGAACATAATGTATAATATTCCGGTATTTTTAATGTTGCCAGCCTTTTAAATAAGGGAATAAGAAAAAAATGTTTTGGTATAGGATGATTAAGAAGATCATGTGCCGGTGCTTACATCGTGTGCAAAAGAAATGACGTAACATAACGTGACAGACTGCAGACATAGCTTTTCGCCGCTTTTTAGTGATTATACCTATATGCAGTGCCATTCTTATACACGTAATATACACATTCCAAAGACATTGATGTTTTGATAAATACCTTGTTATCATTTTAAATGTATGATTTTTATTTTATCAAATTTAATGAGATCTGATTATACCTGGGTACTATATTTATATCGGCTCTATATTATATAGGAAAATATTTCTACAATTAATCACAACCATTATTGGTTAGGAAGGAATTACAACCTAAGTAGATTATTCACATTTGTATTCAAACTATATTTTTTAATAGTTTTTTAGGTACCTCTGTAAAAAAAATCTTTTACGTTTAACATTATTAAACCATACAGTATCGTAAATCGTTTAATAATTTTAAACGTATAAGATTTTTTTTTACGTTTTACGTTTTCAGTGTTCATTATGTGTAATATTTTAATTAATAAATAGGTGTTCGATTATAATATATGCAATGATATTATAGTTAATAGATATGTTCTACACCAACAAGGCAACCGAAAAAAGTGTTCCGCATAGCAGCGGCAGCACACAAACATAAGTCAAAACAATAGAAAAGAAATAAGTGATAAAAGCTACACGAACAAGAGAGATAGTTAGTTTTGTCAGTTGCGTGTGAAAGCACCGGCAACCAGTCACCTAAAGGTAAGACGTTCTAAGTAGGATGTTTTTGCGTCTTCAAAATTTTGGCTTATAACATATCTATTTAATATATGTGACATATTCGTTATAAAAGATAATGCATAATAATTTAACAAACTAAGAGGACTTTAAATTAATATTTTTCTTTACTTACAATAATCTATACTTATAATAATAATAAATAAATATTTCAGGACGTTTATACGCAGCGCCAACTAGTGTCAAGCTAAGCAGAAGCTTACCTTCGAACCTCGACGACGATAATTAATTAATCTGTAGAGAGGTCAATTCTGCACATGAAATATATTCTGTCTGTATAACCGTTATAGAAACAAAAACTATTGGACCGATTTTAACGAAACTTGGTACAATTGTTTTTAACACTCCCGAGGAGGAGAAGGCAGGTCATAGTATACTTTATATCATGCTATATTCAATAAGAGCGGAGCAGTAAAGGGAAATGTTGAGAAAACAGGAGAAGTTACTCCATTTTTTAATGTACCGTCGCGTTTGCAACCTTAATGGTTAAAGCTACACAGAAATCATGTACGGAAATGTTGTGCTTAAAATTATATAAAAAATATCCCAGGACAGCATATGCCTATCTTTAATGGTGACACGTGTAACTCCCGATGGCTTAGCAGTTCGAAGCTTTCTGGTTATGTGTCTACTCTTACGTTTATAACACTCTTAGTCATACCTAATAAAAAAAGTTAACATTATTCCATAAAAAATAATAAAAAAGAAGTATAGAAACATCAAAGTTATACAAATATATATCTATATTATGAAATTTCGCTAATAATAAGACTAGGTACTGAATAAGAATACTGAATACATGCTACAAGAATTATTTAAAAAAATAGCTTAAAATCACTCAAAATAACTGTTCTTGCATTATTTGTGCGGGATGCGACAATAACTTTCTTTTTTAGACTTCGTAAAACGAACAATCTTGAAAGTTCGCGACCAATATACGACCGGCGCCAAGCGCGCACTGCGTTCGTGAATCGGTCGAGGCTATAATACAGGCATTTTTACGAAAAACGATGGAAACGCGGACGAAGTCGCAGGCAACAGCTAGTTAATTAATTAAAATAAAATTTTATATTTGCTTTGCAATCGATAATGGTATCGATGTTTGTAACTTTGATATTTGTGAACGTTTTGTTATAATTTTTTTTTGGAAATTTAAATTATTGATACGATTGATTTTATGTTTATTCAAAGTTTTTAAAGCGCTGTGAATACTTACTTATATTGTGTAGGCGAAAATTTTAAAGCATGTATAAATAAATAAATAAATATTTTCAGGACATTTATACACAGCGCCATGTAGTTCCAAGCTAAGCCTAAGCTTGTGTTATGGCAACTAGACAACGGAATAAATTACATATACATATTTTTCTTTTGTAAATACATACATACATACAATACATAGCAACACCCAGACCCCAAAAATACAAATGTAAATTACAAATATATTTTTCCGGTGTGGGAATCGAACCCTTATCGGTCGTCTTAGTATAGTTGTTCGTTGCTTTTTTACACCTAAAATAGGAAATGGATTGAGCTGAAGTACCAGGTATGATACAGGTAGATTAGGCCGAAGATTAACTGCACATTAGATATCTTTGTCTCGGTCTTGTACAATCGGGAACAGATAAAACACAGGTACAAAGTGTATTTGAAACGGCTTTTTCGTTGTACGCTTGTAAAGAAAAGTATGTATACCTATGTAATTTATTCCGTTATCTAGTAGCCATAACACAAGCTTCTGCTTAGCTTGGAACTAGATGGCGCTGTGTATAAATGTCCCGAAAATAAATATATAAATATTAATAGTTTATTACATAATTTTCCTAATTGTTAGCAAACAGGACTAAAGTGGATTAAACGTACATTAATATTTAATATGTAGTTTTATTATTTAAGCCCTTATAAGATTTGATTTTGATATATTTCTGATAAGGCGATAATGATCATTGCATTCAATTGCTTTTTAAGCGGGTTTCTTGTCTAATCCATTATAATTTTGCGACACGTTGAGCATCAGTGCTGTGCTATAACATGTTTTGGATAAAAATATGTTTTCTTTTTAGTGGTAAGTAGAGCAAAACGATCTCTTTAAAGTATGTTAATTTTATATTGATGCTATTCGACTGGATACAATTCTATGCATTTAGTAAATCACATAATTGCTTTTAAATACATATAAGGGTAATAAAGAAGAAGACTAATTTATTGCATTTTTAATTATTTAATTAGGCTTAAATGTACCTTAAATTGGTGTTGAAACGCATATTCCTACATATAAAATCAACAGTTTTGTATAGGTATATATGGATAAAATTATAGATGTGTGTATGTTGTGATGTTGTATGTAGAGATTGCAAGTGAAAATTTAAGATATCCAAGCGATTTTTTTTCTAACAGGGCTGCTTCATAGATCTTATGGAGTAGCGGTGTTTGAATTGGTTTTTGACGATATGATTATCGCACAAGAAGGCCTAGGATGGCCATCCACCCTCAAGGTCGCTGAAGGACACAACGCTCTTATGAAATTGTCTCGTTCTCTGGAAAATCAACAAACTTGTCATATTACAAGTCCTACTGGTCAACATTTCGAAATAACATCTGCTAGTAACAGGTTCGAAGACAATAACAATTTAATTAAAAAATTACACGAGTTAACTTACTTTGCACGTTTTTACATTGAACAAAAGTATTACTATCAATCAAGTGAAAATGTTGCTAGCATTTTGATAGAATTGTTATGGTATATTATTTTCTATTGCTATATCAAAATATGCCTTTAATTGACTTACAGTAGCCTAAGATTTTTATTATTTTTGTAGGTCTGTAAGTGTATGAATCTAAATGTTACGTTACCTTTTTTTTACGGGGGTAAAAACTCGCCTTTAAATTGCCATACCGACTAAAACCCACCGGTGTTCCGTCGCGCACCCTTTCGGGGGGCGGACCTGTTGAGGACGCACGAAGCAATCGTCCGCAAGCGCGCCAGGCACCGGCGAAATGTTACATTACCTAGGTCCTAGACCAACTAAGATCATTATATATAGTGTGTTACAAAACAAGTGCCCGATCCTGAAGGGTAATATTCTCTAGCTAAAAGCCTTTTCGAATAAAATAAAATAAAAAATCTCTATCTAAAAATAATAATGCAATAAAGTTTTAAAGATTATGTTTTTAGTGAAAAATTACACAAATTCAAGGAAATTTACAAACGCTGGCAACTCACGTACGGTTCGTAAACCCTATAGGCCCGTGTAAGTTTTGCAATTTTACTTTTTTTTTTATTTGGAAACGATAGCAAAATAAGGACCTACTACCGGGATATAGTAGGTACGTAAGAGGTTTTCGGATCAGACATTTCTTTTGTAACACACCGTATATTAATAAATACTAAAAACGATGGAATATAACTGTTGTCAATCGTTGTATAAGCTAGACAATAATCAAGTTGATAAATTAATGTTCGTAAAAAAATCAAATAAGTAGTAATCAACGTAGTTTCTAGAAAGCAGGTGTAACATGGTACTTACCAAAGTCAAATTTTTCTTTAGTGTTCACAATTAATGAATCTCGTCATAACAGTTGATTCATTGAATCATTCAATAATTAATTGATTGATTTATAGATAAGATTAGTTGGAGTATCGGCATTTAAGTACCGTTATTTACATTTATTTTTATCTAGCAACAATGTATTTGCAAATGTTATAGTTTGCATCAATTATTATTTTTGACAGTTTTATTTTTCTTCCAACAATTTATCTAGGTATGAACGTTGGGAGGATAGCTGCAGCATAAGAGTTAAAGATGTAACTAAAAACGACGAGGGTAGGTGGCGGCTCACTGCTACCGGGGACAACGATACTTTGATAGGCTGGATTGAGCTCTATGTCGTGGGTAAGTATTAACATTATTAATTATTTCCACAGTTCGCGCTAAAATATTACATACGATGAACGCAATAATTTTTTCACATCTTTTTTGAATAAACGTTAATGTCCATATTAGACATATACATTATTTTCTTTATCGATCATAATTATATGTTATCGTGCAAATATTTTTAGTGCATTTTTTACTTTTTTCCTTATATGAATAAACTTTCAGACGATACTGCCAGCTACAGTGCGCCTCCCATAGAACTGCATGACGGAGATAGTCATGTGAAGGTAGATTTAACAAGTTTTGACAATGCCTACTGTTTCGTCGCGATGCCATTTTCTGAGAGTTCTCTAGTACCAGGCCACTGTAGTATCACACTTGATAGAACAACACGAGCGGTTCAGGGAAATTGGGACGTTCTTCTAGGAGTTACTGGCAAAGTATCGGAGTTATCTATGAAGCGCCATGTGGTTGTTGAAGGTATGTAATATTGTACATTAACGATTTAGTACAGACTTCTTATTTTTGCTCATTATAGTAAAAAATCTGTAATTTATAGTTACTATTATTAGGGCATTTTTAAATAAGATTTTATGACATTAACTGAATGTGACATTCACTATAGCTACTGTTTATTCCTAAACATTCTTGTTTAACAACAGTGTTTACAGGTAGTCATGCCACTGCCCTTTGCTAAGTGCTTAGCTGCCTATAGTTGTTATAATTATCTTGTATATCATGGAGCTATTATAAGTAAATATATACGATCTTTAACAAGATTACCTATAAATTCCGGCTTCACTCACATCGTAGTAACTCCAGATTCTATGCTGTGCTATTGTAATGCGAACGATATAATTAAGATGATCCCAGGTCAATTAAAGTGTCTTTATGAAGTCATTTATCAATCATTTTATGTTGTGGTTTTATTAATTAAGTATAATGTAGTATTTGTTTCTTAATGTTTCATTGTTATTCCTCGTTGCTTAGCCATTGATAGACGAAAGAAAGTCGTTTGTTCAGTCCCGAAGAGGGGACTCTTCAAGAAAAATATATTTTAAAATAAATTTGTTATTATGGATTGTAGGTATGTTACTTTTTATGTTTGATCCGATTTTTAAATAAAATTCCCGTATTTACCGGGATAAATATATGGGAGAGTGTCCTATGTGTTAATCTAGAATCTAATCTGCCGGTATGCCTAATTTTAGCCAAATCCATTTAGAAGTTATATGCGTGAAAGAGTTAAAACATACTTACCGAATATCCGATTACTGACGTTCTTACAAACGTATTATTAATATTTTTAAAACAATTTATAAAGCAATCTTAGAAATTTTAATAGTCTGTACTTATTTTACACGCGAAAGTAATTATAGTGCATATGTACTTACTTTGATTTTATTATATCAATTAGTTCGAAGACTGTATAGTGTACGAGATACCTACAGCTGATAGACAGTGTTTGCGATAAAATGGTCTGTTTTAGACATAGAAATCTAAATAACAAGATAATAGAAGTGCCAAGTCTGCATGACAATGTCTTCAGGCTGGTGTCTTGTAGGACACCGGTGCTGAAATTTACGCTCAGTCGCTCGCGAGGTTTCGTCATGTAAAGAGCGCTAAAAGTGATGTTTCACAGCATTTCCTAATGGGAAACTCATTGCAACTCTCACGGCAACGTGTAATAACACTAATAAAGGCAAAACATTTCATCGGTTGGTGGATTTTTGTAGTACCTAATTTTGATGTTACTAGTAAAAAAAAGTTTATATTGCTATCCTTAATCATAAACGATATGAAGGAAGTTGCAAACTTTACTTATCACTGCCTCTTTTGTTCCGGAGGTTTATGGAAGGGCACCGTATTAAAAAAGCAATGTATTACGCAAATAACGATGGATTTGAAGTTTTAATGGTACGACCGCATAAAACTGTCACCTGCTAGTGATGTGCTAAATGCTATCCAAACTCTATAGTACCTATGTACACGGTTAGTACGCACAGGTACGTACCCTTGCGTACTAGCCTTGTACAGTCAGTAAATACGCTGAACCTACCGTAGTACAGATGAACTGTGCAAAATGCACATTGTATACTAAAATACACAACTCTAAATAATTAATCATTTGTTTATGAAATAATATTATTGAGTGTATTTTTATTTCAAATTCCCGTAGGATACAGATACGAAAGACGAGTAGTACATTAATAAAAACTTTTTCAATAATAAAAAACATTTTCACTAATATCATAGTATTTTATTACATCGACAGAACCGTCGTTATTTTTAACCCCCGACGCAAAAACGACGGGGAGTTATAAGTTTGACGTGTGTGTGTCAGAGGCAATGTAGCTCCCAAACGGATGATCCAAATCGGTTCAGGTTTTCAAGGTCATCAGGTCGTTTATTAGGTGTGATAGGCATGTTACAAGGCTTTTGTCGGGGGTTTATATATTTCTAACTTGTAAAAATATTAATAAATATACGACTAATGGTTGTTTGTTTGTTGTTGGTTAAATTTGAGTATAAGTATAATTATATGTAGGCTCAGGACAGCCTTCATCAGAATCCATCTTGCAACGTGGGTATGTTGTGGGCAGGCCAATTAGGGTAATTCAAATTAAACGTATTATCTTTGCAACGTAATCGATTTTACTTCTATAACATTAAAATAATTCTACAATCGCGTAAATGATAATTA
>DWAJ01002968.1:0-15899 GCA_018238005.1 Eurema mandarina
AAAGCCTTCCTCGATAAATGGTCAATTCAATAAAAAAAGAATTTTTCAATTCGAACCAGTAGATCCTGAGATTAGCGCGTTCAAACAAACAAACAAACTCTTCAGCTTTATATATTAGTATAGATTACAGAACGCCTTTGCGAGTCTAGGCTTCAAATCCGAAATAATTTAACGAAAATTTTCTCTGATTAGTATCCAATAAACATTCTGGAATGTTCTAGAATCTTTCTAGATTTCATCTGAATCTTCAGAATCTTTCTAGATCATTCCAGAACTATATTCTAAACGATAGCCAATAGCCAGAGTATATGACACACACAATCCTCAGACGACACGCTTCACGGTCCGTTCAGTATTGTACTTGATATACCTACACAATATAATATGACAATATGTTAACATCCGGTTAAAATATAGTTACTAAATGTATTATAAAGCTTATGCTTTCGACGAGTCCTTGGTATTTTGGTCAAAGAAAGCCCTTATAAGGATATTATACAGAGCCTACCTACAAAATTTCAACTAAATCTGTGCTGCATTTTAGACGTGTAAAGAGCATTACAAAAAAAGAACATTTACATTATATCATTTAGACAACAGACATATAACTATTTATAAAAATAGTAGACATATTTTAAATCTCCGGTCGTCGCGTAAATGTAAAAGATATAATATAACAAATAGTTTATTGTATAGGGTAAAACCAATTCAGGTGACCGCATTTATTTATTTCAGTGGCGACTGCGAATTAGCGAAATACCGACAACGATTAACATTGGCAACACGCATCGACTTGTTTACATTGTTTTATCCATTTGGCTAATTAACATCTTACGAACAAGACAAATAGATCTTATAATAAATAACCTATGTTTGCAAATGGGTTTGCCGTAATGTTCTATAATTTGCCTGGTAGAAATCGCTAATGAGCGATTACGACTTACCGAGTTATGGTTACCGATTTATCGAATTACCGAGGGAACCCCTACCAAGGATTTTTGGCAATGCGCAAATTGAGCCCTTTTTATTTGATACCCCCATGTAGTATCTTTAATTTCAAATTAACCCCTTCTTCTGTTTATTTCGAAAACTTGAAAAGAATTCAATCTGATTTTACGAGTGTAAAATTGCGAGGTAGATGGAACCAGTTACTTATAACTACTAAAGAATGCGAGCTTCCGTATCGACATATGAGACTCGATTGTGTAGTCAGAGTGATTTATAGAG
The DNA here is from genome assembly GCA_018238005.1 of Eurema mandarina. Classification (NCBI taxonomy): domain Eukaryota; kingdom Metazoa; phylum Arthropoda; class Insecta; order Lepidoptera; family Pieridae; genus Eurema; species Eurema mandarina. The sequence goes on from DWAJ01002968.1 coordinate 1,228, forward strand.
CGGCCCTCGGCCCCATTGTGGTACGAACCGGTGACATCAATGACAGCTGTCATTCAATGCGAATTGAGATGCTACCTACGCCATACAATGTAAGCCGGCCATGAGTCGGTGTTTATTTAGTGGAATCGACATTATAGCTTCATATAAAAAGAACTCCCTAAATTCATTGGCAAAGCAGACTGGCAAACAGAGAGTTATTTTGGAAAATCATTCAAATCATTGTATACATTAAAGTTAACCTATCTATGTCTCACCAACTACCAATAGCTGGCTGATACAAACTCATTACATATGATTTAATCATCAATAATCGATAATGGACACTTTAGTTAAACATAGTTTGAAAATATATTAAATTATAAACATATTACGATTTTTCGTTACTTAAAACTTATGAAGCTTGTACTTAGTCACATCCTAACCTAATTATGTTTTAAATACGATTGCAAAATACCGGAGGCTTCGGACAGTTAGCAGCTGTTGCACTTGCAATACACACGTCAGTGTCTTTACCGTGTTCGTGGCATTTCCCGGATGCGACCCGGTTTACAACGACCAAGCTGCCCTTAATAATAATTAGTTCTTGCAAAATTACGAGTGACTAGAAAAGTTTATCAACATACAGTCAAATCAAATACACCTATCTTTATTCAACAAGGCTAGATATTATATAATAGTAACACTTTTGAATTGTCACGGTACAACAAACAATCATTTACGTTGTATTAATATTTTGTCCTAATCTCATAATATAAATAATAAAACATTATTATGTGTAATCAATGACTGAACATGATTTGCAAAAAAATCCCTTCATTACAGTTATTACAACAGATAACCACTTGGCCGCAATTAACCGGCGCCGGCGTTTTCATTCTCAATTACCCGGCCATTCAGATTAATTGCTAATTTGTCATCAATAATATATCAATAATAATCTGCATGAGCTGTTTATCATTATTTTAATGGTACAACTTATATCTGCATTTTGAATTATACATTACGGGTAACAAACATTAAGCTCTTTTTAGCTTTTAATATCGTCTTTTTAGTTTTTTAGTTTGTTATAAATTTAATATTTTATCTTTTTTTTTCATTAGGAATAGTGCATAGCCATAGTTTATAGGGAAGGGCAGCATCAAACTCAAACCGGTTTTGTTTGGTTTGTTTCAACTACAAATAATAATTTACATCAAGTAAAAAGTAGTAGTGTTTTGCCTGAATCAAGTATCCACTCTTCGGTATTTATATACATATATTCAATTTTTAAAGACATCTAGCGATTATCTCATGCAATGTCATACTCACATGGCAACCCCTGTTAAATATTGCAATAGATTTACTAACGTCAACACCATAAAATGTACAAAATAACACAAATCTCTTGGGACTTTAATAAAAATAACTGTTACCCTGGGGACCTGTACAGTAGAATTCCGATTATCCGACTTAATTGGGACCGGGGTTGATTCGGATAATCGAAAATTTGGACAATTATCCAATTATAATCGGACATAGACTGGTAATAAAGAAAGACGAACTGTCACACATTGAATTTAAAAAACACAGTTCTTTCTTTCAGCTTTCAACCATAACAGTTGAATTATATCTGGACTCGAGCGTGTTGCAACTTCCAATAACAAAACAAAACAAAAATTATGTACATACTTAGTTTAAATTTTTTATATTAAGCTTAGGACCGATTCGGATAATATTGGCGATTTGGTTAATCAGCTTTCGCATAATCGGAGTTCCACTGTATTTGTTACTATATTCTTACAAATAAACAGTGTATACTGTATATATATACAATGATTTTTAAATTGTAAACTTAATGTCAAAATTTCTCAGAAATAATTCATGAATCTTTAAACAGGAATTTGTTGAGTAAACAAATTCTTGACAATGGCAAGTAATGACACAATTCTAAGAAAAATGAACCAAGGTTGCCGCTATACAGACAATGTGTAGCAAAATTAGATTATTATAAAGGTTGAATATATGTGATAATAATTGTTTGACAAGATTAATGGTTTAGGGCGGGAAAAGTTTCAGACTTTAAGCAATATTAATCATATTTAAGGTATACAATTGGAATGTTTAAATAACAAATTTATTTCATGCAATGGACTAAAAAAGAAAACCATTCATAATAAGAAATCATCTGACACTAAGTCCCATGACTAAAGGTCAAAATAACTGTATAGGCATTAGTAATATTCATAAACAAAAATCTTAATGTAAATTTTTGTGATATTTAAAATATACTTTTGCAGTTGACTCTACCCCTTGTAGAGCCAATGTCTAGTCAATGTTTTTATTAACCTCTGTGTAGTCAATGAAAATTGTAATGAAGTTCAATATTTAGGGTTTTTATACTTAAATACTACTATACTAAAATTGATATCCAGTAATAATTAAGTTTAAGTGTATAGAATAAGTTGCAGCCAGTCTTAAAACTTAAGAAATTTGTTATCAAAGTTTCAAGTTATGGGTTTGTTACATAGAGCAGTCTATCTTTATCAAGTGAGTCTGAAAAAGTACACATACAATTTTTTCAACAGTTGACAGGTACTGACCTTTGTGTGTCTTATGTTCATATGTAAAAATAAATCCAATATTCAAACTAACCTCACAAACAGGCGGTTAGAGCGCACGCAGGAGCACTTGTTATAGACAGGCATCAACCCTCCTGAAAACCACATCACTCTTGCAATTACGTCACATTATTCCCACATTACTTCAACAATTAATTGCTTAACATTACCGCGCAGTCAAGGATACTACAATTGGATACCAGCCAAACTTGCTGCACTAAGCCAACGAAAATGAAAATCATGCATCCACTAAACGACACGATGTACGAGCGATTAGTAAACAAAACTAATTGATGGCTAGATTACATAATGCATGTAAACAATTAGTGTTAGAACGTGCGATGTTATGCCAGGTAAGGGCATTAGAAATATGACTGGCGAAATACTTACGAATCTAGAACCTCGAAAGGGCATTTCACACATAAATAACGAAAAACAAATGCAGCACTTGGTTACTGCTGTTAATGCAAAAATAAATGACTTGTTCACTACACTGCGTGCCGGATTTTTAAAGTTTTCTATTATTTCGTTAATCCCGCGGTAATGGAGCGAATAACTGCACTAAAAATTGACACTGAACGTGAACACTGAACAACACCGAGATTGCAGTGCGGATAAAATTTGACAGCTGTAATGTTAGAACAGACAATGAGTTTACCTATTCTAGAACAATCATACACAATATGTTTCGTTACGCGCAGTAATGAACTATTGTGTGAGTTAATGTATTACTACGTTTTTTTACTATTTTTACTTCCAGGCTACATTAAAAATACGCGTATAAATTTATATGTATAATCTAGTGTTAAACAGTCATAGAAAATGACTATAATTAAAAAAACTAATTTTTAAAGTAATGATTCATTAAATGGACTATTTGTTAAAAAAATCTTCTCATTACTGAATATTGGACTTAAATCTTAATACAATTTATTACATCTTTTACAATATCTATGACATCAGGCTGGACCGTTTATTATTAAGTTACATCAAATTAGTACTATTCTATGGTAAATTTTATTTTTTGTGTTACAACTTTGATTTTGTTCATACTTCATACTCGTCTAATTGTCAGATGTCAAACAGAAAGTTGGAACTTTGAAGAAGCGATAAGATAAAAACATGAGTTCAAGTAATGTACATTGTACATACTAGTACTTAGCACTTAGTAGTACTTAGTACTTACTACAATAATTGTAAATTACTTATATTATTTATCAAGGCAAAAGCAGAATAGATTAATTTGTTTACAAGAGGTATAATAGATATATATATAAGATTTGAAATGTTTTGTATTAAAAGATAAATACTTATTACAAATAAAAGCAATTGGTGCGGTAAAGATACAGGAAAGTATTTATTTTGTTAATTAAGTAAATAAACAGTATCAAGATGGAAAGTACATGCATTGCTAATAAACTTAAGCTGCTGTTTGAGAAGATAGCGGAACCAGGTTATGTGATGGATAATTACTACGCCGATAACTTTTTCACCAAAATAAGTTGTGATGATCCAGGTTAGTTATAAATTATTGTATTTTATCTTAAGAAGCTTATATAACTTAAGCAACAATTAATAATTAGGGTTTATGGGAATTAGGTGCAGAGCTGTTTTTAATTGATAAAATTGTTTATTATGGATGTTTAAATGTGAAAATGATTTCTCCCAAATTCCCAAATTTAAAATGTTTTGTAAAGTATAATGGCATAAGCATAGTTTTTATTTTATCTGAGTACCTGGATACAGCATACTTTAATAACAAAATTCAAATATACAATATTAATATTTATTATAATAAAAATGCAAAAAACTGAACTTCAGTATTATTGTAACCTTACTGGGGCTGAAAAAGTAAAAAATAAATAAAATGGCCTAAATTGACACCTTCGGCAGTCATTATACTACACCCCTTATATTATTTAGCAAAGTAGTTGTTGTATTTACATTTTTTACTGACTAATATTGTAATATTTTTTTTCAGAGGTTGTATATTTAAAATCATTACCAATATTACCTGACCTTATAATAGATGCTTTTGAACAAACAGATGATTACCATATTACGGTTAAAGTATTTCTTGTGAGGCTCTTCGCTGTTTTTTCTCATAACGAAGTAAATTTTGCCAAACTCAGTGCCAAAAAAGGAAATGACCTTGCAGATGCATTTCATGCCATAAACTCCCCTGATATGCATACAAGTTTAAGAGTTGCATATATGGAAGTAGCATTGGCTCTGCTTAACCATAATTCTGGCATTCACTGGCTTATAGAAAGCAAAGTGTGGCAAGACATCCTCTGCCTTTGCCATGAGAAAAGAACTGTTTTTATTGTAAGACAAACATACAAATTTGTATCTACATTCCTATGGAAATTGAAAGATTTATGCGCTGATTCCCATGTTAAGTTAATCTTACAGTTCATTTTACAACCAACTTTTGATGTAGATTTATTACGCAAACGTTCAATCACTTCTGAGGAGGAGGAAGAGCTATGCAAGAAATTTGAGCCAATGTGGCAAATGTTGCTAGCCATAGTTAGCAATGAGACCCAAATAAGAACGCAGAATTGCATCATACACTTTCTATTAAGAGAGTTTAAAGTAACAACATATTGTTACATAATGCTCGATAGATTCCGAAGTGAAGAAATTTGGTTGCTCATCAATAAATTCCTGTTTTGGACTGCGATCGGGAAGATAACGCTGCTCAAACCGATTAGCGATGATGTGGTTTACAAGAAAGAAGATTTCTTAGAACTTGCAGTAACATATTTTAATACCATACACAGTTTGATCCAACGTCGTTGCCCGGATTTAGTGTTTGATTACTGCAATGCTTGTAATTTGATATGGGGGAGGGTTTGGAATGAGCAGGGTTCAACTAAAAGGCATGATAGAACGAATGAGGTTCAAAATCAGTTGCTGACAATTTGTCTAGTTCCCTCAATCGTTTATGTAAAGTTGGATAAGTCACATGCAATAGATGATGGGAGGGATATGATAAGTGACTATGTAACGAAGATAATGCAAATGGCATGTGAGCACACAGCTCGAGCAGGGTATGCTTTGAGAGATTTGATGATGCAACTGGACGTACAACAAGTGACATTGCAGAGTGTGAAGCGTTTGTCCTTCTTGAAGAATCATTTGAATAATGAGCAAGCTAACTTAGTGTTCCAAGCTCTGTTCTATGTAATGAAGGAGTTTGAACCGTTTGATGAGGATGGTCAAATTAAAGCTTCACAATGCTATGAAGATGATCAGGAGAAATTATCTGTAATGGGTTATGTTATGGATACTGTTCTGTTCCTTGTTAAGAATTATAATATAAATTGGCATGAGAGTTTGGAAGTCGTGAGTTTGAATTCAGTTGTGTATAACATTTTGAAGAGGCCCAATCTGTGTACAAAGGTGAATATTATACAAACTATAATTCATTTTTTCACACGACTCCTCAAGCAAAAAATTCATACGAACAGTCTGGTATTCATTGATAAAATTCATTGATAGATTCATTGATAAAATTATTTCATTCCTTAATTGATTTCCCCAAATTTCTTTTGGAGTTCACAGTAACAGCTTTGAATGTAATATCGACAACAGTGAAAAAGTTTCTGCCCCCCAATCTGTCTCTCCTCCTGGATACGAAGCCGGGGTCCAGCATGCACGAGATCGGCAAGCTCATCTACCTGAAGATGCACGACCTCAACTGGGAAGTGAGAGACACGGCCCTCGAGTTATTGCTGGTCTGCACCGAGATATCCTTTATAAGTAAGTATATTTCAGATGAGTTTAGATACATTTATATTTTATATCTATGTCAAATTGCCATGTCTATAATAGGCTATTTGACACTATTCAAATTTGCGTCGAATTATGGCCATCCTAGTAGATAGTAATGTAATAAAGCGTAATACGCTTTAATAAAAAATATGCATAATTTATTCATATTTTATGAATAAAAATCGAAATACTTTTCAATATGTCTAAACGACAAGATCGCTCTATAATTGGTTGTAGCTCCGGTGACGTGACACTCTAGTCGCTGATTTTCACATATATTTTAGGCAATACCCTCAAAAATAAGTCGCCAATACTCCCAGACACTTTCCGTATTGCTTTGCAGACGCTTTAAAGCTCCCAAAATAATCACTTAACTTCACGTAAATTTTGATGCCTCATTGTTAGGGTTCCGTAGTCAAATGGCAAATAACGGATATATAACCCTTATAGATTTGTCATGTCTGTCTGTCCGTCCGTATGTTACAGTCACTTTTTTCCGAAACTATAAGAGCTATACTGTTGAAACTTGGTAGGTAGATGTATTCTATGTACCGTATTAAGATGTTGATGCAAAAATAAAATAATAATAATAAATATTGGGGGCTTAGAAACTTAGAACTGAAACTCAACTTTTTTTTTCATCAAACAGATACGTGTGTGGTATCTATGGATAGGTCTTCAAAAAGGATATCGAGATTTCTAAAATATTTTTTTCTAAACGGAATAGTTTGCGTGACAGACGCTTCCAAAGTGGAAAAAAGTTGGTTCTAACTTCTAAAATAAGAAAATGAAAAATCTGTGAAAGAAAGTATGTGTGTGTAAAAAATGGCTGTGACATACGGACGGACAGACGGACAGACAGACATGACGAATCTATAAGGGTTCCGTTTTTTGTCATTTGGCTACGGAACCCTAAAAAGGGTCCTCATAACAAATAACTCTACTTTTACTGATTTTTATTAAAATATCAAAGTTGGTTGATTAAATTATAAACAACTAGATGACCAGACGCGACTTCGTTCAGGCTGTACTGTACCTATCCTACCTATCAGACATATTTTTTTTCCCGCTAACTCCCGTTCCCTTGGGAATTTTGCAAATTCCTGTTGCATCTTAGCTTTAAGTTTACTAAGGTACCTGCATGCCAAATTTCAAGCGTCTAACTTAAGCGCTTTAGATTTTTCATACAAAAGGATTTTTCCGCTAATTCCCGTTCTCGTGGGAATTTCGGGAATTCCTTTCTTAGTGCACTTCTACGGTACCTAAGCTACGTCCCTTCCAAATTTCAAGTGCCTACGTTTAGCCATTTAGGCTGTGCGTTGATATGTCAGTCAGTCAGTCAGTTTCTCCTTTTATATATATTCACGACCAGTAATGGACACAAAGTCGACCGATTGGGATTTTGTTTAAAATACATTGGTGCATTTTTATTTTTTAATGTTTCGTGACTTTATTTCGCTAATTAAAAGTAAATTATTTAACCACAGTATTATAGTACACTTACCGTAAAAAAAATGGTTAAATCTTGTCTGGGTTTTCCATTCATTGAAATCTCTCAGTCTTTTTACATCTTGTTTATCAGAAACTGCTGAACAATTATTATTTACTAATGTTTTTTATTTTATAAAGGTACTAGCCAACAGCATGTAGCCAATGATTTTGTCAGACTGCTCTCGGAGGCTATGGAAGGTTGTACTAGAAAAGTATCACAATTTTTAAGGTAGGTAAACTAATAAATATATATCTATACTTAACAGTATATTTTGTTAAATTGGCAAATGTTTATATGAAAGACCACGCGGACGGAGTCGCGGGCAACAGCTAGTATAACTATAAAGAGAAAATATTTAATTTCAATAGGCTTCAAAACTACTGGACATGTTCTTAGAAAATTTATAAACAGGAACAGATGTAGTTTTTAGCTACGGGATGAAGGCATAAAGCTAAGTGTTTCAGGACTGCGTTACTGACCTAAAATAGAGAAAAAAAATTGTGACAAAATAATTAAACAATATAGTTATATAAACGTGAGATCGTATATATCTAACCTAATAAAAAAAATCTATCTCTCTTTATTAGTTTACTTTAAATTAGGAACTGCTGGACCGATCATCATGAAATTTTGTACGCACATTTTTGGAGTTACCAGAATGTACATAGGCTCCTTTTTATTTGAAATCAACCGATATACTTACTTCCTTACTAATTGATTACCATTGTAATCTCCGATGTCTATTTCATTGATTCACGGCGAGAGAAGCGGCGAGTAGAAGCTAGTTATGTAATAAAGTAGTTTTAAATTCTCTTTTTCGTAGTATCTTAACTCCGACGTGGGGCGGCAGTCGACGGCCAAAAAGCAGTCAACAATTCATCGTTTGTCATCAATTGAACATGAGTCAATGTCGAGTAAGTACGTCTTATATATTATAAGCGTTTACACGCTCGCGTTCAAAACGACATTCAACGGGCACAAACACAAGCACGAGCGTGTGAACGGGCTGTTCGACTGTTTGAATGTCGGTTTTTTGGCACATCAAAGGATAAATGCGCGCGTGTGTTTAGTACGCATCATTTATGTTTAGCGCTGGACGAGAATAGCTGCGCATCGGTAGAATCGCGCTCGTTATTGACGTATTGGTGCGAGAAAGACAACACGACCGGGACAACCAATCAACGCTCGCGCACCCGACGATCACGCGCCCCGCGCGCCGCGCCCTTACCTCGATACCTTATTTTTGACTTCTGCGCAGGTTTCGTTCAGCGCTAAAGATACGTGACGCGACCTATACTTAGTGTGTATATATAATTTTTTTATCCTTTATTACATTTATATCTTACAGACTAATTGTACATAATATGAAATGTAAGTACAGAAATGTAATAGGCGTCCTTATCACTAAAAAGTGATTTCTTCCAGGCAACCTTTAATAAAAAATTGTAAAGAAAGACTGGATTGGTTGGTACACTGAGTAGGGTATAATATATATAAAAATATATGCAAACATATAATATATATTTACCTATGTAACCGAATGCAAAAAGATTTCTTCTTCTTCTTGGTTAAATAGTAGTGCGCCACATCAACCTGCAGTAAGGTTTCACAATTTGTGCTTGTCTCCAAGCTTTACTATCATCAATTAAACTTACAATGAATTTACTGCGATATAATAAACTATTACCTACAATGTAAATGATTAACTAAAAAAATAAATAAAACCGACTTCATGAATACCATTCAACAAAAAAAATAATCGTTTAAATTGGTTAATAATCGGCGGAGATATTGCGTATAAAAAAGTTCATTCCCAATTTTCCACCCTTGGGGGTTGTTTTTTTTATAATTAAATTTTAATGGGACCACCCTTGAGGTATTACATATACGCCGAAAAAGATTTGTTCAAATCGGTTCGTAATTGGCGGAGTTATCGCGTAACAAACATAGAAAAAAAACATCCGGGTCAAATTGAGAACCTCCTCCTTTTTTTGAAGTCGGTTGAAAATGTAATATCTTCAAAGTTTATCGTAACCATTTTTAAATGCCGGCAACACATTCGTTTCTCAACTAGACAAAATAAACTCATCCATTGTAAAAAAATGTTTGCAAAACATCAAATGATATTTTAGTTCACAGAAACGCAAGAATCAATGTTACTCCTTGTGTACAATCCATTGAGCCATAAGACATATTTCCACGTTCGACTCCCGGCGGTGGCATTGCATTACTCTATAAGAGATTACAATGGTGAGTTCATATGAAATCAACTTTTTTTAATTGAACTGCACTTGTATTGAAATTTTGCACGAGCTTGCATTTTTGTGGCTTCTTTTCTTTTAATAGAATGCAAGCTTTTAGGGAAGGTAATAGATTAGAATAAAAAGAATTTTTAATAGTGGAAGGCATTTTCTCTTCTAACTTTTTTGTAATATCTTAAGTCCCATTTGTACGACCAAATATGATACTATAAGAAAACATTTTCAATAAAACGTATTTCTTTTATTCTTTCATTTTAAAAATGTTCTACAAAGACTTTGATCATTTCTATTATTTCTGAATGTTGATCAGTCAAATCAAGGTCTTTAACTCTGAGTATTATATTTACCTTAGATGAAGAAGTAGAATATCAGCTCGTCTCCGTGCCAGCAGCTGTGATCAACCTGCCGGGGCGGCGCGCCACCGCAATACAAGAGCTCTGCTTTGAAGCTGAAAATATACCACCTCTAGGATTCACGGCTTACTATGTGACCCCTATCCGGGATCAATTGGTAATACCTTAATTACTTATATTATTAACGAAAAACTTAGCGTGTCGATGTTTTATTGAACTCCCAATAATACAAATATGAATAATTTCCCTGTATTAGCCACATTTTTCACTGATGCGACGCTCTTTTTGGACGCAGCGTGATGTATTTGTTTCCATTTATGGACTATCCAGTACAGAAATAGTTTTTCATATGGAACCAGTAGTTTATGAGATTAGCACGTCAAAACGAACAAACAAACTCTTCAGATTAAAAGATACAACCAATACTTGACTACTTTCGTTAATTTTTAAACACGACGCAAAAATGGTAAAATTAAAATTACATTGATTTCAAACCAACAAACAAGTGTACACTTAAATGATTTTATTCCAGGCCGAGGGAGCGTATATTAAAAAATCACAATCTATAGAAGCGGAACATGAAATAACGCCATCTATTAGTAACGAAGTAAGTCCGTTAGTTTATAGATAGTTTTACTTCTTTCTTGGTGAAATAGCAGTGCTGTGTTACCACAATTTTGCCAATGTCTAGTTGTGAGTAGATAAAATTAGTTTCAGGGTCGATATTTGGTTGTGGCAATCAGCAACACGTTCCAATACCACAGCCAAACATCAACCTCCCAGATAGTTTTTTAAAGAGATATAAAGCGGTAAACATATTTTTTGACATTTTATTGTTTTATTATGTCGTCCACTTGAAGGAGATATTTCTGACTTGACTTTGACTTCAATAAAGAGTATATATTCGAGTTTCGAGCTGTGAGTGCCTCAGAGTGAGTAAAAGATCACTTAAAAAATAATTTTTCCCATAAAAGAAAATTAAACTTTTAATTGTAATTTTTAAGCTTTTGATATTATGATTCATATTTATTATATATTTTCAGTATATAAAAGTGACGGTGGATCCGAAGTCAGGGTTTCTAGAGTCAATACAACACGTGGACGGGGTCAAAATACAAATAAGTCAGAATTTTCATGTCTACCGGCAAATTCAGCAAACCTTCCAATCAGGAGCGTATGGATTTAGGCCAGAAAAGAATAGGCCTATTGCAGTAAGTTACTTTTTATGTACAGTCAAACATAAAATTTTATAAGCACAATCGAATAAACAAAACATCGCATCAATGAAAGTGTTGTAATCTTTTACAGAATAATGAAAAATAAACAGCCAAAATCATTCAGATGTTTTGAGAAATTGAGTTATTCATAATTTTTTGCAGTTGTCTGTACCTTAACCCTTATTTGTAGGTGAAAATGTTTACCTACTTCTTTTGATATTACCGTATAGTTTCACTAATAAGGCCGCCTGTTGTCAAAACACTATTTACTAAAGTTAACAAGGTATTATAAAATTACCTAATACGTATTTAAAATATAATTCAGTTATTTTAAATGCTAAAATTTAAACCTTTAATTGAAGAGTTAGATTTTATCATATTCTCTTCGGTACGTTTAGTAAAAGTGTTTGTATATTTTGTGTTTTATTCTGCGAATTTTCATACTGATAACAAATTATTATTAACCGACTTCAAAAAAAGGAGGAGGTTCTCAATTCGTCTGTATGTATATATTTTTTTTGTGTTTGAAGATTTCAGATCGCGCCGCGTTCCACACAGTCCGAGGGGCTTTAGTCAAAGAGATCCGTCAAAGGTTCACCGACTGGATCACGCAAACCATTCGTCTATATAGGGGAGAGGAATTCGTCGAATTGGACTGGATTGTCGGCCCTATACCTATCGGGTGAGCAATGCAAGAGATCGCAAATATATAATCAAAGTACATGTGAGAACATGTACTTTGATTATATATTTTTATTGGTTGAAAGATATTATTTATTTCTAGAAATAGTCATTGTGATAAGAATTGAATATAAGCACAGATGAGCCTGTCAATATTTTTGTACTTTAATTTAACTTAATATATGTGTATAAATGTAACAAATCAAATATTATTAAGTTAGAAAGATCGAGAGTACTATGCTAATTTCTATACTTACTTTTATTTTCCATAATAATTGAATTCCATAAGAATTTGCATATAAGAGAGTTCAACTCTTTTATTAGCGATAAAAGGTAGCCTTTGGAAGAAAGGAAGGAAGAAAGAAAGAGAGAAACATTTATTCCAGAGCATATTAGAAAAAGAAGTATACACACTTGACAAGTAAGCAAATAACAAACACGGGTAGGAGATAGAAAAAAAACAGTGTTACTCTGGAAAAGGAATGCCACACAGCATGTGTTGGAGCTGCGAACAGCTCCAACGCTGATTTTCAGCGGCTCCTTTGGTATATACTATAAAGACAGGTTCTGTCGTACAAATTTTCTAGGACGTGATTCAAGTTTTATATTGTTATTTTTTTATTTAATTTGCATTATTACTAAAGTTTGTGTTAACACAAATTAGATAAATAGATTCTATTTCTTATCCTATTAGCAGGATATTAATTTGTAGTCTGATGTGTTTGCTTTTGTTATCATTACATAGTATAAAACAAAGTGGCTTTATTCTGTCTGTCTAATGTATGCTTAAATCTTTAAAACTACGCAACCGTTTTTCATGCAGGTTTTTATCAGATAGAGTGATTCAAGAGGAATTTTTATGTGTATAATACATGCATAAAACCACGGGGTGCGGCTAGTTTGAAAATAAAAGAAACCAAAAATACAAGTACAGGAAAAAAATTTTTGTACAACTTTTTCAAAGCTTTTAAGTCAATTTATTTATTGATACATTGCCATTTATTTTACTCATTATAGGAATGATCTTGGCAAGGAGGTAGTGACCATTTTCAAGACGAACATCAGTAATAACGGACAATTTTACACCGACTCCAATGGACGACAAATGGTTAAAAGATCCTGTTGGAACGAAACGTCTGGTAAGAGGAGTTTGTTAGTTTGTATGTTTGATTGAACCTCTAGAAATATCGATGTTTTTATCCGCTCGAGCGCTGTGCGCAAAAAATATAACGGCTCTTGAGCGCTGGTGTCCAATGACAAAAATGGCGGAAATATGGTATTTTTGTAATTCGTAAACTACATACATTTAAGAAGTGTATTCGAGTTAAAATTATATTTTATTTAATTATAGTTAAAATTATATTTTATAATTATTACTTAAAATTACGTTTAAAAATGCTCGAAGGAAATTTTTACTAGCGTCGGTAAATAAACAAATACCTCGATTATTAGATCGAATATAATCAAAACTAATAATTTTATATGAAGTTTAAACTATCATCTATACTACTAACACAACATATCAAATAGGTTTCATATAAAACACTTGCGGCATATTTGACCAAAAAAACATTACACACTCAGCACGAAAACACGATTCGTTTCTAATGACAAACTAAAACTGAACATAGACGAAATACATCTATAATTGATGTCATTAGATAGGGTTGTTCCTCTAGAATCATGTAATACCGATTTTGTGACCATAAACTAAAATTATTAGTCTATAATTTCATGTTTTACCATACTGGGCCCCAGGTAACTAGCTATCCGCAGCACTCATGAGCTGTGAAATTGGGTAACTATAGTTACCCTAACCGCGCCAGCGGTTATAATATTTCTAAACGCATTATATATGTGTAGTTAGATATCAGTTAAATGGTTATTTAATACTGTATATTACTATGTTTTAAATAAGTTACATTATAATAATACAATACCATGTTGGCATTTATATTGTCAGAAGATAAAATAAAGTCGCTTTCTCTGTCCCTATATCCCTATGTATGCTCAAATCTTTAAAACTACAAAACCGATTCTCATGCGGTTTTTTAAATATAAATAGTGATTCAAGGTTTGTATGTTATACTATAACTAGCTGTTGCCCGCGACTTCGCCCGCGTGGATTTTCATACAAACTTTCATCCCCTATTTTATCCCCTTAAGGGTAGAATTGATCAAAATCCTTTCTTAGCGGATGCCTACATCATAACATCTACCTGCATGGCAAATTTCAGCCCGATCCGTCCAGTGGTTTGGGCTGTGCGTTGATAGATCACTATGTCAGTCAG
>DWAJ01002969.1:0-15899 GCA_018238005.1 Eurema mandarina
TATAATATAGAAAAAAAGATTTTTTTCTGTTTTTGCATTACAAAAACTATGTGTCATATCGCTTGATAACTTGTTTAAATTTAAATATTTATTACATATAATACATGATAGACAAATACATGTAAAGACAGTGGTACTCAGAAAACAGAAATTAGGGATGGACATTTTTATCGATAAAAAGGATGGAACTTGTGATGGACTATCACAAGTTCTCGTGGATGGATTTAAGAAAGACTTTCACTAGTCGATTACGGGTCTTTCAAAGTACATTATATCAAAAATTCAAGCTTTTATCTGAAATTCGTATTTAAAGCTCTATTTTCTTGGACTATAAGCGTGGCTTATTTTAGTCTATGTCAATTCGGTGCCGGCAGCTAATATAATATTCTTAAATATCTGAAATAGCGTACCTACCAGAAAATCAATGCCGCATACCTATCGAACCTACCTTGGACCAAAGAATTGAACATTCAACAGGTTTCGGTAAAAATTAATTAATGTTATATCGTATATTATATGCTTAATTAATGTGGCGTACATTGTGGTATAAGAAAATTATTAGCGATATTGATTAAGTATGCCTCAGACTTCCTTGTTATGGAATTTGAAGGGAGAATAATTCTCAATCAAGTTGTGTTTCCTGTTATTTTTTATGTGATAGCAGTCAACTGAGCAGGAGGTCTGTCTGATGACTAACTAGTAGAGTAGGTTGTTGGGTGGGGGGGGGAATCCTTGTACATATTCCTTCGGGGGAAGTGGGCGGGAATGAGTTATATATTAGCCTGGCATGAGGGACTACTAACTAAAACCATTCGGTACTCTTCCACTCTTCTCACGGAAATGTCAAAGCACTCTTTCGCAGGAGGAGATAAGACTCTGAATAATTCATATAATATAAAATACTTTTATCCTAATTTTGCTCTAGAGTCGAAAACCACATTGGTAATACAACAAATATAAGTATAAAATAGTCATAGCTATTGTCACTTTAATAATTTTATTTATGGCATTTAACCTGCAATATTTGATCCGGGTAAAAAGTGTCTTCCAGATACCTTCCATTTTGCTATTATCGTAAAACTACTTAATGTAAGGATTTTGATAAATTAATTGCTTCCACAAATCCTTAAAGCTATTAGAATTGCGAGTTAGTTTGAGTTTTACCGAGATCTGAGAAGTTAGAGAAGTTTTTCGTATAGATTTTGATTTTACTCGCAGCTTTTAATAATGTATTAAGCAGTTGCTGTCTTAACAGTTTTGACAGTGGCGTGATTACAAGACGGCAGGTCGGCAAAACGGCTTCAAGCAAAAAAAACGCCTCGATATAAGGAAAATCTAAACATTTATTATTAGGAAATAAAGAAAAATTACACACACATAGATACAATGCACAAGACACTTTGTAATTAGACAATTAAACAATAAATAAATGCAGATAGAAAAAGAGAGGGAGACACGGTACCGCTCAGCATACGTTAGACTTGCATATTGTGCATCAATAGCTCCAACGCTGATTTTAACTTTCGCTTTTTTTCCCCTTTTTTGGTAAAAAGTGTGGGACCCGTGCGAGTTTCTTACGCCGGTTCTTCTCGCCGGGTTAGTTCCCGAACCGGTGGTAGGCACCATGTAGACTTTCTGAAGGTATTTGATTCAAATTTATATTTAGTATTATTCAGAATAAAATAATTTCATTTCATTTCAGTGACTCCTTCAAATATTGTCAGTTGGAAAGTTATTATTAAATACTACATATAAATAAGTATACGTAAATAATTAAGGATTACACAATTTATGAAAAAAAATATCCATTAAAGTAACTCCCATAGTTGCTTACAAAGAAACATATAAAACATTGGTAAAAACAAGTTGAAACTATATTATTTGTTATTACAGAAAAAAATACTCTTAATATTTGTTCAGCTTATGAATATGGTTAGTTGAATAGTATAACTAACGTAGTCACCACTGAACTTTGATCCTCTGAAATTCCGATGACATCGGAAATTAAATGACAAAAGTTCTGTCCGCGCTCGGCACGAGGGCCAATGGGCTGGCTAATTTGATTAAAGTATTACACGAGTTTCAAGAAGTTCCTGCAATGGACGATCAATAATTATCGCGAAATAAGTTAATAAAGATAAGGCTGCAACAGAACAAATACTAACACTTGGAACAGGTTTTTAAATAATGGACATAATAGGTACGTCTGAAGGAGGTTCTATCTAAAGTACCTTCTTTAACTTCGGAATATAAACGTAAAACATTTGTAATCGCTTGCGTAGCGTTAATATCAAATAGCCTTTTTATTGAAGATAGGCAGACATTAGACCGCGCCTGGTGGTATGCAGCGATGCGATCTAGGCGGTGACATATGTGTCTAGATACCTATTAACTCTTACTTCAAATATATACAAATTATTTTCTTTAGGAAAAAAGCTAGTTATCTCCTAGAATGTACAAAGTTTTACAATACAAATAGAAGACTTAGAGAGCTGTAACGTTAAATAAAAATAACTCTCGATCAACAACAAGCAACTGACTGTATGCTATCAAACATCTCATTGTCAATTGCATTAATTAATTATCAATGCACTTGACATATAGCAGACGTGTATGGTATTCAGTACAAATAGCCCTTACGGTCCTCGAGCAAATCTCAAAGCCAATCTCCTTACTAGATAACAGTATTCGGTTAATCTGATTACTAGATAGTGCTTTGTATTTGCATCGTTCTCTCAAGATATGACATTATTTGTTAGCTGCATTTATATAGATACGTTACTACGTATTTATAGAAATTGATAAAGAAAAACCTATAAAGAGGCTAACTCTTTTAGTTAGTAGTCAACTGTTAACTCATCCATCTTTAAGCAATTACTAATTTGCTTTTTATTTTTATTCTACGTTAAATTTTACTCTAATGCATAGTTCATATTATATTATCATAATAATAAACAATGTACAATGAATACTCTATTTTATAGCAACAACTGTTCGATGAAGTTCGATTAACGTGGACGTTTTGGCTACCTAACGAAGCAACTCATATCACTCAATTTCACTGAAGGCACAACGAACCCAGTCTTTTGTCTTGTACTCAATCATCGACAAACAACATCTATTGTATGTAATTCTATCACAACACAATGCAGATGGTAATCCAATAAGGGATGAATAGCCGTACCCAAGACAAAGACAGATTTAGTTCTATAACGACCAATAGTACTAAGTATTGAAGCGAAGCAACGCAAGCTGGCTACGTCCTGGTCTATTACTAGGTTAAATACATTGATGTATAAAGACCCACGCTTACTAGGCCTTATGCATTTTAAATAGAGGTCACGAACAGCTTCATGCAACCAGCACTGACGATAACTTAATGTAAGCAGATTGTAATGTGATGACATACAAAGAATAGAAATTCTTATGCTCAGTGACGCGTCTCGTAAAGGCTTGTAAACGCGTCCATTGGTTCCGTAATACCCTACAAAGTGCCAGCCCCTGAATTCGATAAAGAGCAGCATAAATATGATAAACAAGATTAAGGAACATCAATACACTTTAAGCTCCTAAATTTTTTCTTCCTCCTCATTAGTCTTTTAAAAGCATTAGTGGTGATTGTTACCACTGTTAATCATGAACCCCATTGAAGAAAGTGAGAGGAAAATAATAATTGAATTTTGTCACTTGTTAGAGAAATCAAAAGTATTGTTTAATGGCTTAAGGTAAGACTTAACACAAATCCTTGTTTCTTTATTTTTATTTGTTATTGCATTAAAAATAGAAAGTATTAAACAAGTACATAAACGGTTCCAGGGAACTTCCACAGTATGGACATAAGCAATGGCAGTCGTACTTTGGTCGCACTTTCGATGTTTACACAAAACTTTGGAAATTTCAACAACAACACAGAGACGTGCTAGACAGCAAATATGGGCTGAAGCGATGGCAAATTGGAGAAATCGCTTCCAAGATCGGTCAGCTGTACTATCACTTCTAGTAAGAAAATTAATTTGACTCGTACAATATTACACTTTATAATTTGCTATAGGACTAAACAAAAACATAGATAGGGTTTATTTATTTTCGTTTCTTACGACATTATTTTTGTTTTAGTTTAAGGACTAGTGAGACAGCTTACCTTCGCGAAGCTTTCGCTTTCTACCAAGCGATCAGAGCTAGACGGTACTATACACATGCCGTTAAAGAAGACAAATGCGAACTCATGGTCAAAAAGCTCAGATACTATGCAAGGTTCATAGTCGTCTCACTGCTGTTAAATAGATTAAAACTGGTTGACGATCTGATCCGTGAACTAGATAATCAGATCATTGAGTATGGGACAACTTACAATGCTGAAGATCAGATCGAATGGACTGTAGTTGTCGATGAAGTAAAAGCATTCCTTGATGCTGAGCCAGCCGTCCAGATAATATACTCAGATATGCCAGCACCAGACTTATCCAATAGGTAACTATAATCTAAACATTTTATCTTTGAAAATGTATAATCCAAAGGAAACTATTTCATAAAACATGTCTTTTTTGTAGAATACATCCAGACCATACGCCTTACATCGAAAGAGGACCGCATATGTATCTCTCATTGCAAGACGTCATCATAGTCGGCAGCAGTTCGCAGCAAGCTAAGTTTTCAGAGCTCACGATAGACATGTACAGAATTCTACAAGTACTGGAAAAGGAACCAATCGGTCCAGCGCCACAAATACTAAACGAGGATATACCACCACATGGACCTCCCCTAGCACCACATTCCACGCAAAGAGGTGAGCGTACCGGCTGACGCGAATACAGAATGCTTTGCGAATTTTTTAAAGATTTAATTTTCGATTACGTTACTTGCAATTGCGAGTTTCTATAAATCTCTTCTCTTTCCTCTTTATTGGCAAACTTTGTGCACATAGCATAGACCGAGTCTTTTGTTCCAGGATACGTTGTGGGTGATAGCTTTCGGCGAGACAATCCTCACAAGTATCTTCTGTTTAAGCCGACGGCTCTCCAGTTTCTAGTGTACTTGGCCAGTAGTTGCAATGACTTGCCTCCAAACGGCGCTATACTCCTGTATATTTCGGCAGACGGTTATATTCCTTCGCATGCGCGTAATGCTGAAAATTTTAGTAAGTATTATTTAACATAATTCTATATCTAATGGTGTTTGTAAGTGTATTTTTCACATAATTGTAATTTCTAGAAATATTTTCGCTTAAAAAATCACCAAATTATCTCCTTTATAGCTGGATACGAAGGAGGTGGCTTCATAACATCTGGTAAGATGGAAGCGCCTCGAGAATCCAGAGACTCCCGTGACTCTAGAGAGCCAAGAAGTGGTCAGCCTGAGAGAGAAAGAGAAAGGGAAAGGGATCGAGAAAGAGATCGTGAAAGAGATCGGGAAAGAGATCGGGAAAGAGATCGTGAAAGAGATCGTGAAAGAGATCGTGAAAGAGATCGAGAAAGAGATCGTGAAAGAGATCGGGAAAGGGATAGGGAACGAGACCGGGAACGAGAAAGGAGAGCGAAGGATCTCTACCTGCTTTACCCTGGCGACTTGTTTCCGTACACACGGCGACCTCTGTTCATTATAGTAGAATCAAACTGTTCAAGCTTGATGCAGAGTATACCGCGGCACTTCAACCAACCTCTCGTCATGTTGCTGTCCGCGCAAGAGCTTCCTCCAAGCTTAGCTGGTAAGCTTATTTACATCCATTTACTTACAAACCACAAACATACTTTTGTCAAAACAGTACTTTTTATACTTCAGTATATTTCTTCCAGAGCGCAGTCATCAAGGCAACTTATTGACATTATTCTTAAACAATCCGTTGATGGGAATATGTGCGTCCTGCGAGCTGTACACGATAGAGGAAGGTTTATTGGACGTCTGCGAACCGCTGGTGCTCGACTTTTTGTTCCAGAGTATACAATTGATAACGCGGATACGAATTGGTATGAATTGAAAATTATTTCTAACTTAAAATTATAACTTCATAAAACATTGGCTCCGAAGTCGCCCTCCAAAGGATATAGGGTGTTTACAACAATACAATTATGTTCCAGATATGAATTTCTTCGCATTTATGGGTGACGAGTTCTTGCGCACAATAATCTTACGTTACCTGTTCTGTGAATGTTCTCTGAGGATGAACAGGAACTTCAGGTCTAGGGCGCAGATAGTTCGCTCGACGCCACCGTTGCCTGAAGAGTTACTGGCACATTCGTCTCTTGTTTCCACCGTTTTTAAAATTGCCGAACATTTAGGGGTGAGGCTTTTTATCTTCTTATATAGTTTTTTTAGAATAAGAATAATTTATTTTTACAAAGTTAATCACTACGCTTTACTATACACTACAAAATAAGACTTTATTTACAATAATTGTGTTGCGTAAAAGTACTGTCTTCTGTGCTAGTCTATACTAATATTATAAAGAAGTAAAGTTTGTGTGTTTGTCAAATTGTAAGGGGTAATCTGGGAATCTACTGTTCCGATTTTAAAAATTCTTTCACCAATAGAAAGCCACATTATTGCTGAGTGTCATAGGCTATATAAAAAAAAATGTTAACATTATATGCCCAACGATGTGGGCACGGGTCCGCTAGTACTATATATTACAATTATAAAATTTAACGCACTTCTTGTAACCATTTACCTACCGGATCAATATTAAAACTATAAAGCAATTGTCATAGTTCTTAGTATATAAAGAGTTATCATTTCTATGATGGTCTTTGTTTTTAGGTCAGAAATCATTTTTCGGACGTCTCTGGACCTGGGCCTGGACCAAGAGAATAGGGTAAACGCTGAGGGGTTCGTTGGGCGCCCTCAATCAATAATTAATCCCTTTATGGGACTATTGGTGACAGCGCCATCTGTTGTCTGCTTGTAACAAATTTGATAGCAGTGTTTCGCGATTGTAGTGTTAGCATTTAACACAAGAGGGACCTCATCGCAATGGATCTCAATACCATAACGACTTAACAACCGCCTAACGATCCACTACAATTAATTATTATTAATAAATTATACCTATAGGCTATATGAATGTATTTTATTAAATATAATACTTTAATATTGAATTGTATAATTTAATATTGTCTTGTTACTCAGAATATTATCGATACTTGTATATTTATACGTCATGCACTGAGTAATCATAATAATTAACCTAGCTCAAATATTTTTATAATTATAACTGTTATATTTAAATATTATTTTATAAGAACTTATAATATTGCTATAATTTATAGGTAGGTGTCTTGGGGTTTAACAGTTAAAGTTTTTAATATTACTTTACAATATAAGGAAGGATAAATGAATTTAACGGAAATTATAAATTACGAGCGGCTTTAAAATTATAAGTCCTATAATAGGCTACTTGACAAATTTAGGATATCTCTTTTAAATTTGACAAAGTTAATCTTTCACAGACCTATTTAAAAAACTGATATTTGCTTAACTGCTTACCCTCCCTAAAAATAAATAAGGGTTAAAATGTTTGATCGTTTCTGTGACAACAGGGTACCTATCATACTGGCGAGTGACGTAATATGCGTTATCTAACCAACGTCAAGGTGACATTAATATGTCTAGCAGGATGACCAAATGTCAGGATTGACAGTTGTCGTAATTTACAAAAAACAATCCTGACATATAGTGACGTAATAAAGGTAGAAATCGATCTCATCTTAAGTGTAGATTATGTTATGTAATAAAAATATCGAACCAAAATCAAAAAAGGATGACAATAATTAGCTATTTCTTTTATCATCCAGTGGCCTATTATTAAGTAGGACTTATGATTTGAAACCGAGCTGGTATATTTTTAAATAGCCTATAGCTATTAAATTGTTAAATTTGATATACACAATTATAAGAAATTCGTTTCGGCTTAATACAATTTTATAACTTTAAAATATATTACCTATAATATTGAAATTAGGGATAGTATGTTTGTTTGTGCTTCCTTCACGTCGCTTCAGAGCGATTGTACACTATGACTTCTTATATGCAAGTAGTTAATACGCTGGACAATCATCCTAGTTTTCCAATTTTAGCACGAGAGCACATTATGCGGCATAATGTTTAAAGTTAGGCATAGGCATAGGCTTAACGTTGAAAGTTTCAGCTACATACAACTATTTCACTTTCCAATTACCTTCAGCATAATTCAGCATTGTGCGCCACTGAGTCGCAATATGCTCTGTAATTGGAAAACTAGGGATATTAGCTCCTTTTTGACCCGACAAAACATGTCATACTTTTAGGGAGTTCCATAATATTAAGTAGGTATTTAATCAAGCAATACCGCGGGCTATCAGCCATTTTGCAATAAACAAAACTTTAGATATACAATTTTTGTGTGTTCGTTTTTTAGTATTTATTGAGAACTTAACTTTATTGAATATCGGTTAAGCTACCTATTTATAATATTTAAACTCAGAGTATTCAAATAACACTGTCATATAACCATCCATTTATTAACAAATTCCTTGGCAAAATTTATACATATAGAAGAGAACATTATATGTATGATATCTATATAATCGTCCATTAATAAACAAAATGTATTGCATGTAGCGTACTTTTGTTTTTCTACATGACATATAGCTTAGATTCGAAATAGAGATTATATTGATGTTATATTTAAGCTTCTTCGTGTATAGATAAGTATAATTTTATAATTCTTCAATAATTATGAATTCTATATAAAGTAGAATGCTTGTTATCGTAGTTTTAGACGTTAGAAACCAGTACGACCCATACTTCGAATATCTTCCTAGTGTTATCATAGTTCGACTAATCTAAAAGTCACTATTAATTAATATGGAAAAGTGTTCTTCTAAATAATTCTATACGATTAATTTGGCATGAAAATATAATAGATATAAGGTTAAATCCAGGTTTATATTTACATTACAGTTGATGTAGAATTTGCGCATTAAATGTTTATGCTTCAACATTTTGTTATTTAATTCAATCTCCCTTTTGTTTTGTTGCCGTTTCGGATGGTTCCCCGCTTATTAGGAGGCAATCGGTCTAATAGTGCTTTGACAAATAAGGTGTACCTACAATGATACAATACAAAGATATACAATTACGTTTACCTACATACATTTTGTAAATAGTTTTTTGTAGGTAATGGTTTTATAAAAGTCGAAAAATTTCTTAGTCTGTTGTAACGGCAGTATATTTGTATGTATATATAAATATGTTTGTTTGTCTACGACGACCACTTGCATCATAAATTAAAATCAAAAGATTCATGAAAAAAATATTCATATTTTTGTATAAGTACCTACTTATATACGAAAGCATACAGATTGACATATAAATAATTATAACTACTAGTATTCTATTAGATATTTCAATATATTAAATGATTTAAGTATGAATGTAGCCAATGTTTTGGTTTGCATGAATCACATTTATTCCAATTCTTAAAGCATGAAAGGAAAAATTATATACCTATTTAGAAGTAAGAAGGAAAAATAAATCTTTTTCTCAACATCTATTATTTCAAAACTTCATTATATCGTATTTATTTTACAATTTGTGTCATAAAGCGGTAGTAATTAGTAAATAAATAACAGAGTTGACGTTAAGTGTATTGGCTAGTACTGTTACGTATGAACGGCCAAGGTTTTTAAATTATAATATCACGCTTTTGTCACGGTAGGCGCGCTCTGCAAATAGCTACACTGGACATCATTCAAAACAGGTGAGTCGCCAGATCTCATTTACTTTACATCGATCGATTCATTTTAATCATCATTATAACCCGGCGTTGCTTTTCATTCTTTCTTTCGCTTTCAATAAAAAACATTGACCGCCTTATGTCTAGTGATGACGCGAAATCTTCACCAAAAATAAATTCATGCTCAAATGTATATTTAGAACGCTCGCTCGGTCGCAGAAGACTTTGCCAGTTGAACGCAGGTATTATGCCGATCACAAATCGCATTTAATATAAAAGTGAAGTGATTTTTAATAAACAATAAACGTATGTAATGGTAAGCTGAAGACGTGTTAATTTCAGTACGCACTCCTCAAGGTAAATCCGTGATACTGATCAAAAATATCTCTTCAACGGCGATATACACGTTATTCATACCTATTTTCACACAAACCCACGCAAGCACAATAATATGTTTAGTAGCAGATACTCTGATTGAAACGAAATGTCGTGTTGTTGGTTATACGGTGGGAGCTTCGCTGGGTCCGTGTGAAAACAGGATTCTGTTAGATAATATTAAAAGGAAACTGTGGACGTTATCCGACACAAATGAGAGTTAATTTACTTTAAGTATATATTATATAGTTTAATCAAACATATGGAATCTGAATTGTCACCAGATGAAGAGAAAAGTGCTCCACCAATACCGATAAAGACTTATCAATGGGAGGATTTGAGAAGAGCTCGTGAGGCCGGCGGTTACCCTTGGACTCATATTTTGAAAGCTCCGATCGAAGGCGAAATTACTGCAGAAGACATTATTAGATCGACAACTCCAAGAAGAAGCATGTCTCGCGAATTCTCAAAGTCCCGGACACACTCTCCTGTCGACAGGGATGTACAAGTGATTCTTAACCTTGATTCATCCCCTGGAAGTAGTAGGAAACATGACGAGGAAGGAAAGGATGAGGGAGTCCATATTCCGAGTTTCTCTAAGGAAATATCACTAGACTCTGAAGATGATGTACTAAGTAAAGTAGAACCGGCTCCTCCCGTACATTTAGTGACTCCTGTTGAAGTCCCGAAGAGTATCTCTCCAAAAAGTATATTAAAACGACGTGCGCCCGAACAACAATACATTGGCGTTACTGAAACGCGCGAAAAAACTAAATGTTGTCATCCTTTAGTAAATAAAATAAAACATTTGGCGGACAAAACATTACACAAACTGGATCGCAGTGATAATGACAAATCGCCCTCAATGAAAAGAAAGAAGAATGAAGAGATTCAAGAAATTCGCCAGCTAAAGAATTCACCTAGCGCAGTTCGACGACAAAAGTTTAGTGCGATAAAACTGGGTGATTCTGACGAAGTTAGTAAAACTATTAGTACTGATACCCCTCCCCCTAGAAAGAAAAAAGAACACATTTATGAAGACATAGATGAATCGAAGTGCCAGGAAAACGAAAATATTGTAAGTAAAAGTCCTAGCGTCCAAACTGCATCCTTTGATGAAAGAAAAATCGACGATAACGCAGCAGAGAAGAAGTCAAACGCATCGTATGATCCAAGCTTAATAGCTGAAGATACTTCATCGCTCAAAAATGATGAACACATCATGGAAAAATTACATAAAAAGATGGAGGTCGACGACAATGTTTTAATATCAGAGGGCAGTGATTCCGGTGAACAACAGGAAAAAGGAAAAAATAATTCTGATAAAAAATGTTCCGTCACCATAACCGAAATTACTGATGACGATACTGCCAACGATTTTGAACACTCTTCCACAGTGCCGATAGAAGTCTCTCCAAGCCCCAGTCCACGAGAAATAGAACGAAAAAGAAAAGACGAATTTCCAGACAGCGACTGGTCTAAACCGAGCAGGTAATTCATTAAAATGTTTGTCTTGTATGCGAATTCTTTAGTTAAGCAATGTTTTTTTTGTCATGTACACGCAATTGTGATATAACATTTGAGTTTAACACATACAAATCGAACGCGCCAGCTTTCTGGCCTGATAAATATAGCTCTGTCCGAAATGTCTTCCTGCACAGTAGGTAAGCTCTTAAAATTGTCATCAGCGATCAGTGCTCGCGGTTGCTTTTACGCTGTGATTAGTCCCTTAACGACCCCGCTTTCACAAACACGCCTTACAATTATGTATTGTCTGGGACTCGGTGGGAACAAAATCAAATTTTGTGTTTTTGGTATATAAAATATGGGCGGGGTATAAGATCTAATAGTAATGAGTAGTCTGCGTCGATGGACATCAGAAGGTGGAACCCCTCTAGAGAAGCCTGTGAGACCGACGCGAGAAGGGAGTGTTCAGTTATATACGCCGGAAGTACGTTGCGCTTGCCAATTTTTTCAATCAGTTTCACTTTTACCCGAACGCGTGAATCCAGTGGGCACTAGACCGACTTCGCGAGCCAGTAATATAATTTCAAATTTGAGGTAAGCCCACGTACGTGATATCTAAATATCTGAATATCAAGATAGTATATTTTATGTCAAGAATTACGACTTGCAAAATAAATGTTAAGCACTTAAACGTATTTTGCCCGGCGACCGCTGCGGCTAAAACGAGCGCCGGCAGTTGTCCTAATTATGATACGTGGGGCGTGTTTGTGTGCGTGCGGTTTAAATATAATTTTCTTTGACACAACGACACTTTCAATATTTTATGCGATTTTCTTTAATATACGACACTGCGATTGTTATTTTATTGTATTTTTATGCGAATGTGTTGTTTATTTATTTTTTATATATATAACAAATTTAATTCTTACCAGTATGTATATTTTTCAGTGATCACGAATATGAAATTATCGAAAAACCACCACCGAATATTATTTACACAGCCCCAAGCATAGATGAAAAACCGACAATGGTTAAAACTGACGATGAATTGTCAAGCACTACTTCGCTGGAAAGAAAATACTTACAACACACCTCTGATGAAGAAGAAAACATTGACGATAAAGAAAACTTAAAAGAAGAAAAGAGCGAAAATATCCTAAGTGCTGAGGCAATACAAAAAGATATTGAAGATCGATTCTTCGTCAACACACCTTCAAGTATTTCGAGAACCGAATGTGAAGTGAGTACTAGTCAAGTAGATTCATCGGCTTTAGAAAACTTACCATTAAAACGAGATAGCCGAACCAAAAATGAAGAAAAAGTAGACAGTAAATTACAGCAACGCTTCAAAGATGGTACGGGGAAGCTTAAGACACAAGCTGGAAAGTTAAAAACAAAAATACATAATTTTAAGATGCCCGATCGGCCTAAGTTTAAAATGCCCGATAGACCCAAGTTCAACTTTCCGGACAAAAGTAAATTCACTATTCCTGAAAAGGCGAAAATAAAAAATTTCAATCTAAAATCGAAACTTTCATTGGGCGATCGTAGAAAATTTTCTTTACCCGAAAGACCTAAGATGCCAGATTTCCCTAAATTTAAAATGCCGGACCGGCCTAAAATCAATTTTCCTAGTCTGGGCAGGAAAAAAGATCAAAAGTTAGAACAGGAAGTGACCGAATCCAGTTCAGATTTACCAAATACAGCAACCGTTGAATTTGAAGCTAAAACATACCCTAGGCTATTCTCGAAGAAGAAAAAAACGCCACTACCAAAAACTTCATCTTCTCCCACATTAAGTAGAGATGACACTCCCCCGCCAACGTTTACTTTTACTCGTGTAAAAAAGACAGGTGAAGAATCAGCTTATCAGCCGGATCAATCAGAACAACCACGAGAGTATGGTTATATTGATACTGAGGACAATAACCGTAACGAAGTGGAAAAGCATTTCGAAGTTCCTTATGGGTTTGATAAAACTCCATCAGAACCCGATGAAGACAATTATAAAGAAAACTCCAATTCACCTTCAATGTCCGCACTTTCACCGACAAACCAAGAGTACACGCACATTAACGAAATAAACAATGACGAATTTTTTGTTCGACCGAGAGGTATATCTCGGGAAAATATTCAAGTAAGAGAATATTTAAGCGACGAAATACGACAAGCGTTTCAGATTGGTACAAATGCTTTAGCTAATATGGGAGGTGATACAAAAGATACCCAACATGTAGTATATTCTAACGACATGGATATGGATAATGACCTGATCGATGATAATGAAAACATGAAGTACTCGACTGAAGACCAAGACGATGGTTACTATACGTTTCCACCTGTTCGACCGTCCAGAGCCAAGCGAAAGAAGAAAGAAACTGAATCTATCAAATATATAGATGACAGTGTAACAGCGAGCATGCAATTCAGCGAAATTGATTTAGGTTTATCAGAAGACCAGCTAGATAATCAAATAATGAATGAGGTTCCTGAAGATGGTCAAAAGGAAGCTGGATGCAATTTTGTCGAATATTCATCTGATTTACGTTCCATACACGAATATGCTAATGATGAAGTTTTTGAATATCCGCCACAAATTATTCAGTCACAAACGCTCCCGATGCCACCAAAGAGGAAGAAAAAGTTTGGTAAACGAGACTTGCAACATTCATCTTTGACTGATTTCAACGGATTAACTACAAGTGAAAATTTAAAGGACGTAGAAGAACGAAAAGAAGATGTAAGTATTTTTTACAGTATTGATATAAATCTATACTATCTATGAAATAGTTTGTGAGTTTGTAGAGGGTTATTCTTGGATCTACTTAACCGATGTTATAAATTATTTTCATAATACACACTAGCAGAGCACATATTAATATGATAAGTGAATTTATAGGCTACCAGATAAATATTTAAATATCGATAAATAAACAAAACCTAATATGGGTAAAATATAAGTAAGGCCGAGGGTTGAATATTATTAGTCATTTATTTTTACTGAAGAAAATTCAATTCAATTTTTTTTCAGTCATTGCATCAAAGAGTTAAATTAGTCATCTTTTTACAATATCATCATAAATTAAATCACGCATAAGTAGATTAAAATTAAATCTAGGTCCAAAAAAATATTGTTAGTTCGTAGTGTTTAATTTAGAAATAATTTGGAGTTTTTTAGCATGCACACTGTATGCTTACTATTGGATTATATTATGTTATTATATTATCGTTATAGGTAAAACTACCACCATCTTTTTTTTCTTGCACGCATTTTCAATATGTAACAAAAAATGTTATTCTACTTTAGGTTGTCCAGTAAAATTTATTACTGTAAATAAAATAGTTTATAAGAAAGTTACTTTCTCTCAGTTTTTCAAAAAGGACTTAAATTAAAAAACCTACGAGTTATAAAAAATATTAGGCAGAGCTCAGAATATATACCAAGAACATAAACTATATCTAGGTTAAGGTAACGCTTAAAATACTCCGTCTTTTTTGTGGATCACAGCATAATATCTTTGACAGATGTTTTGTTGCGTGCGTTTGGTTGTGTTTATATTTATTAAAGATTAATGCTTTATACTACTGATTATGATATTAACAGATTTTCCTTTATGGATTCACCAGCAGTTTAAACGCGCAATTTCCATTTCCGTCGCTTTACGTCACCGCCGTAAACTTTACTAAATCCGTTCAATTTAAGTTTCAGATTAATAATTTATTATCTTGTCATACTTTCGCTTTCATATAAACAAGGACATTAACTTTGTTTTTTAATAAACCCTTCTTGGTAAACTTTTGATCAGAGAGTGAGTAGAGTACTTTACATTCCAGATAATAAATATTGTCTGTCGTTATCTGCTTTCCATTAACCGAAATAAATATTATCAGTAATAACCGATTTCCACTGACGAAAATGAATTCATTTCGACTGAATGTTACTGGCAATTATCCAGCGTTCTATACTTTTAGATGTAGGTAATGAGAAATATATTTTAGGAAGCCTGGCCGTTTGCTGACCTAGATTAACCGACTCACTGAATATTTCTTTTATTTTGATATTTTTTAATTATATTCAATGATTGCATAGTTATATTGCTTTGTATGCATAATTATTTTTATTTTTTTAATAACATTAAAAGATTAAATTAATTTAAATTACTAAAAATGATTTTAATTAAAACCTATCACGTATATTTCCTTATGAAGTTGTTAATACTAAATATTATAATAAACACACTGTAATTTCTCAAGTCTTTACAATATCAATTATTTCCTCCAGTTTTTAAAATAAAAGTAAGAAATATATATTCATCTTCAATTTAATAAAATTAATATCTAAATTTTT
>DWAJ01002970.1:0-15894 GCA_018238005.1 Eurema mandarina
GCCCTGAGCGTGAGGCTGGCAGCGGTCTGCGGCCGCTAGCCCTCGATGATCGTTCACCTGCTCGCTACCGGCGGGCAGGCGTGGGGCGCTGTCGCTGTCTGAGTGGCCTTATTTAATATCTATAATCTATAAACTCATAAAACAAAATTAGGAGTAAGAGTAGTACTCACTACGATAATACTAGCGAATAAACCTGAAAGACGAAAAGTATTTTAACATTACCAAACATACGATTTTTTTTGCTCTATATAAAGTTTGTATGTAGAGTAGAGTATGGAAAAAAATATTCTCGTCCGAACATTATAATCCTCATTCAAAAAACAGCAGAGGCAAGTCCATTGCTGCTGCAATGTAAAGGCAACACATTATTTGCAGCATAATTATTAGAAATTAGCCAATAAGTAGCTACCACATTATCAGTAAACAGTTATTTAAATGAATTTCTCCCGCATAATCCTCAATGCTTTATCACGTCAACAGCAATCGAGGTTAAGAAACTGTATTATACCTATACAGTTATTCGCAATTGCATTTGTAATATTCCAGAACTTTGTATGTGGGTATGAGTTATTTTTATGATAATACCAATATTATTTTAACCTTTCATTACAAATGCTTATTTGGAAAAACCTTTTTTTTTAGAAGCTAGATAAAAACTATACGTGATAACTATCCACATTCTCTAATCAAAGCAACATAAAATCTAAAAGTAAATATTAGTCACATAAACTAGAGAATAAGAAATAAACCTGAAAAATTATCTGTACTTAGATTTTAAAGCTCTCTTTTTATTAACATTTAACAAAACAATTAATTATGCATAAAATTAAAATTAATTAAATTCGTACAAATAAATTAATTCTTGTCAACTCAATAACTGCATTTTGTAAAAGAATAATTTAAATTCCTAAGTCCTAACTCAAGAATAATATTATTAAGAGATCTTCCGTTACAACATCTCGACATCCTAACGTACAAAGCAATAACGCAATTCTTAAGCGCTTAGAACATTACAATAAAACTAAATTATGTTTCATAATATTGACGAATGTCTAATTGTTAACAATGAGAGCAATAAACGTTCAAAACACGGCGTAACAGCAGAATCTCATTGTTTCTTTCTGCATAGTTTAAGACCAACATTTTTCATTAAACGTTTGTTGTGAAATACATCTTTGAAGTATTCCCTCTACTTAACGAAATATTATCATTTTTGTTTTATTAAATATATTTTGCCCTTGGTAGTCTATCTATGCGAATAATGCAACGTGAATGTTATTAATCTCTCAGTAGCACGTCTGAAAAAAACTATTGGAGATTGTACCTATATAATAAAGTTATTACCAATATGACACAACATATTCCATACATAAACTCATATTAAACACACGGAAATTAGTACCATGAAGAATTGTTAACACGTTAACTGTTTACATACAAAATACCACAGTTTCCGCTCTGTTAGATAAGATTTATTACGAAACTAGACTGTAATTTTGGTTTAGGAAGTAAATGTTACGACTAAAACGCTCTTGGAAAAATAATGCAACCGCTTCATAATTTCACGTGCAATTATTCACATTTAACACATTTATTATTATTTGTAGTGTCGCGTTTACTCAACGATTAAAAACGATCAATTATATTGCTTTTATATTGATAATTAATTTAATTATTGCAAAATAATTGCTGCGTAATGAGATTCTGTTACATGTTATATGACAGATTTAAACTTTGTTCGTGGAAAACTTAAAATACTTCGTTTATTTGCTTAAAAAAACAAAATACATAAAAAAGAGCAAATATAGTTTATATGAGCTTATTAGTGTATTGTATCGGAGTTATGACTCATATTTCCTAGCCATTTTGATATGGACATTTGCAAAATTAAGAGTATTACGAATGCGCTTCCTACGTTTAAAAGTTCTTTAGATAAAGACGAAACTACAGGCTAGAATAAACCAAAGATTGTCAATTAGGTGTAAAACTAGTTAGATATAATAGTGGTTATTTTAAATTATATACAGATATGACTAATAGGTATATTAAAATTTATATATTACACAAAAAACGGAGTCACATCACTAAAATAAAAAAGTTACTAAGTACATTAACATAAATATAATCTTAAATACCGAATCTCAACTTTCGTTATAAAAGATACAGCACGACCAGATTTATATCTTGATAAACTGTTGAAGAAAAAGTCTAAATATTTAAAAAAACCACTTCTTTTAGTACATTTACCTTATATTAAGTTAGAGAGTTCCAAGCTTGAAAGCTTAAAATACCAAATAAAAGTATTTAATCAAAATAAATTACATTTGGAGTTTCTCCTCTATTTGGTCAACTTAAGATCTTTAAAGAAATGAGTCGCAAAAGCCAGGGTATTAGTGTGCTAGTTGCCCCAATAACTAAATGACAAAATATATTACTTAGTCGTTCGCGATACCGAACCGTTGGAAATTCTATCCAGACACCGTTCAACCATTAAAGAGGGCAATTAATTTTATAATCACCAATCGAGCACACTGAAACGGATCATCGCAACTTCAGCCTACTTCGATTCCAAAAATTTGAACTTGCACTTTCAATACTTTCTCCAATTGGCTAACGTTAACCTTTCTTTTCGGTGACGTCACAGCAATTGTAATGCTTCCAGTCAGTCAATGGTCACTTCACTTTGCGTGAAGCGCGGGCGCGGTGCGCACAAACGCCGCTTAACTCTTACTCGCCGGTTTTGCAAGACAAAACGCGTACAGTACGGAGTGATATGATTGTTGTTGTTTATATCTGATGGGAAAATGGGATATCATTGAGGTGAGTTACAACAGGAATGTTAGTTGTAGTAGACTGTTTGATATAAGTTAATAGTGTAGTGCGTTTAGTAAAATAACGTTTTATGTATGGTAGGTGATTATTGTTAGTTGTTTATGTTCAGAATTAGGTATAAGAACTCTTTGCGCATTTCATAGTGATGTCTTAAAAAACTTTGTGTATGTTTTACTGGACTTATTAAAATACGGAAGGAATATACAAAACCATATACCTATGGTACGTTATTTAAATTGATGATTTAAAAATAACGTATGTTTTGTATTTTTATTGTTGTACAAAAGATTTAATTTTATAACTAGTTGTTGCCCATGACTCCGTCCGCGTGGACTTTTATATAAACCTTGACCCCCATAAAGTTTTCATTATATTTAAGATGTATTCTGCTATTCGGGGCGGGCAAATGCAATGAATCAAAATTCATGAAAATTGGTATAGCCGATCTCGAGTTATAAGTGTTGTAACAAATTCGTCTTTGTTTTATATAATATATAGATATATAGATATAAATGCCAACCTCCGTACTAGAGTTTTATAATTATAATTATAAACAGAATGTGACACAGTTAGTTATTAACGAGTGTTATCACTTATCTTCATAACGTATACGTGATAATGTATTCTCTAAATTAACCACATATTTACGCTACCAATTTGTCTGAAACAGGATCCTACAGTATACGTATACGAGTAGTACGCTTACTTCAAACAATAGAAACAGTAAATAATCTTTATCGCAATTTTCATTAGAGCGAGCTGGCTGGTTCAATTATGATATAAAGCAGAAAAAAGTAACAATATAAAAACAATATTTTCTCATATTACTATAAAAAACATTACAAAAACATCCGTTAATAGACGTCAGGCTTTGATATAGCGAACGTAATTCACGCTTGTTATTATAATAATGTTAATAGATGTGTTCCTTCCTCGAAAATATGACGATATCGGGGCTAAGTACCGGGCTAGCTTATTATAGTGATCCTCCAATCAAGTATAAATATTTATAAATGGTCAGTTTAATCTACAGGTTTCTTTGGTCTTTTGAAATTAACTATTTTTCTAAAAACACGTTAAGAACTAAGCTATACTATAAGACCAATCACAGTAGATTCATAGTTCAATATTGGTAAGATTTAATATATTGTCATATTAATAACAATACATAGCAATATTCTGTGTTCTTTTCTATATTGTTTATTTATTGTTTAATAATCTAATTGTAAAGTCTTCTGTATTGTTTCGATGCATCTGTAATGTGCTTTGTATTCAATATTGATTTAAATATTAAATAAAAACAAATAAAGTACATATAAAAAATAATACAATATGAGATATTATGAAGTAACGGTAATTCTTCCATTCTTTAATAGATATATCCAAGATCGTGTTATAATCGACCCTATACTTTGGATACCTAAACTGCTCTACTAACTCCGTTACTAACAATTTTTAAATAAATCATATGGTAAAAGAAGAAGGGTTCTTGATTCATAGTACTTAGTACAGACTAACAGAAAATGTTATTAGCTTTCTTATACCTTATTGGCTTACACGCTAATATGATAAGGCATATTGCGCTGCATAAGACATAGACTTACTCTACGTCTTATTAACTAAACTATCTCAGAAATAAGCTCTTAATTATATTGTCCTATAAGAGTATTTTTCAATTTGTATTAAAATGAAGCCAAATGTGGTCCATAAGTTCATAACTCGATAACAGCTTAGCATATTTCGATAATTATTACTAAGAATATTCCATGAAGTATGAGAACAGTTTTTTTAAAACAGAAACAAGGTTAGATGTTAAATATTAAACTTAGGATAGGTAAAGCGTGGGCAAAAAAACAAAAAAAGGTACAGCGTGTACGAAGATTCGTCGATCAAGCTATTTATCAATTCATAAGATTTAATTTTCCAAGAAAATCGCTAAAATATGTCATTGAATTTCGTGTAGTATATAGTCCATAGTACTATAATAAATTTCCACTTAATTAATTTAATATTTCCCTTCCATTTCTAGAAAATATCCAAGAGCAAAAGTATATGTAACATTAGGCTACCCGCTGCCTCGCGGAAGAGTCTGCGAAGGTACCCGGGATACCCACTCGCTGCGGCAGAACGATAAACAGTGTAGTTTTGGTCGGTAAAAGTCCGACATAACCCGTGCTCCTTCCCCGAGGTCCATGGGTACCCTATGAGAATTTCCCCACTATAAAAAAAGGCTAGCCGCTGCCGAGTTGCCCATTCTTCTATAAAAATATAATTAATCGTTAATTAAAACCCCGAAGGCTTCACCATAATTTCCTCATGTTGTCACGTACTTACTTTGTAAATCAATTGATTTATATAACATTTATTACACCGCATTAGATGGACATGACAGAATCTATTATGCTATACTATATATACTATACTATTTTGTTTTAAATCCATTAGTTTCAACGAGATTATAAAATCCTATATATAACCCATTTACGTCATATATTACGGTATGTTTAACGGTATACGACTTTCCTAGGAAATTGCTTGCAACTTATCTGCTTAGCTTATATAATATTATGTGAAACGTTGAATTACTTGATATAAAAAGCCGGTCTATTGCTCAATCAAGAGATCGCTTACATTGTATTCCTAAGATATCTTTATATAACATTACTATTAAATTTAGGATTGATAGTTCTAGGGTATATTTGTTAATATATAAAAATTATTTTAAATACAAAGAAACTCCTTTCTACTTGACCTCATTATCTGACAATGTTTGACAAAAGGTTATTTTAAATCCACAGTTCAAAATGTTTCATTTCATTCAAAACTTGATACTGTTCCATTTCTACAATAGGGATTGTGAATCTACCGACTAAACATTATGTTTTATTTCCGGTTCCTTGTGAGACGTGCTAATATATTTTCATAAAATTATAACATTCAAGATAAGCAAATTAATAACATACCACAATATTATAAAAAAAAACGCTCGCTGTATGTATATTCATAACAGATTCAACATAAGAGCCAAATTTAAAGGCCGATAATTTGACTAGAAAATTCTTAGGAAATTTATAATACAAATACTTATCTACTTTGTAAGTTTGTATACAACGTAGTATATAGTTATTTAAACTCTATTAAATTAATTATAACTTTACAAACCTTAATAGTATTTATGGATCATCTAATACGGGAATACAACTGATCAGATTTTTTTTTTCGATATAATAATATCAAATCTTTAAAATTAAGTTACTCTAATAAATTAACTGGTTTAAACATAAATTCAGAATCCACACTAACTGAAGTAGGCATTTAGTTCCGGTAAATGCGTATTTTGAACACCAGTTCATTACCCGGTGATGTAAGGCTATGAAAGTATTTGCATATAATGATATCTATGACAACATCTTCTTTAATTATTCTTTAAATAAAAATCATTTATTTCATTATTTAATAAATACATCATTTTGACGGTGATTTCACCATCGAAACTCGTACGATATACGTTTTAGTAAATTTTTATTTTATCGGTACCAATTCGATTTTAACAAAAAAAGAGGCCTTTTTAATGTTAAAAGTTTAGCTAACCGACTTTACTCTATGTATTATTTTTATTCCTTAAAACACTTATATGTAAAAACAAATATAATTCCGCGCTTAGAAATATAGTTCAGTGAAGTAGTTAAAATATGTCCGTAACTGTTACAATGTCAAAGATGATTACTTATACTGTTTGAGAAACCCACTTTCCTTCACAATCTAATAAAAACATTGCTATTGACAAAAACTTGTCACTATTACCGACATTTATGGTATCATACTAATTAATACAAATAGATACATCTCAGATGAATTCTCACTTTCCTATCTCGTAAAAACAATTTGTGTTTACAACTTTGTAAGTCAAAACGACTGCTAACACAGTACAAGGAATACTAATAAGCGATCATGATTTATTACTGAATAAAATACATACTATTGTACTCTTAAATCCACACGAATAAATACATTAAATTGAGCGAATCGCTACCGTGATAAATTATACGGGAGCTGGCTATAATTGCATTAGTAATAACAAAATGGCTTAAGTTTTTGTTAAATGTACGCATGTTTCGACGTTATTCATGAATTCGCACTCATCACCTATTAAGGATTGTTATTTCGTTATAATGATGGAATGTTTTTATAGATAAATAAATTTCATTTTTATAGTGATACCCTATAAAAATGTGTTACCTATATAAGTATACCGTATATACATTATACAATAAACCGAAATTGTACTAATACTAGCGGACCCGTGCCTACTTCGTTGGGCATAATGTTAACAATCCTCTTTTTATATAGCCTATGTCACTCAGCAAAAATGTGGCTTTCTATTGATGAAAGAATTTTAAAAAGCGGTTCAGTAGATCCCGAGATTAGGTAATGTGTGTTATGAACTTATGTTATGTACTTGTACATGAAATGATTTTTCATAAAATTATTTTTTTGTGCCTACATTCAAAAATGATTAAAAAAGCGCGTGTTGCTCTTTTGTGCGCTGTAAAGTAGACTTATAAAATAGTTTTGAGATAGATCTCAATTCTATTACATTTATTGCAATCCAAAGCTCTTACTGCAAACGAATCTTTTTGCGTGAGTTCAAGTAATAACTACATTTCGAAATAGCTTTTATATAAGTTAATACAAGTCATATCGCACGCGAGACAATTTGCTTATACTCATAACTTGAAGTAGAAATCTATGTTTATTAATTGTCGGCCCATTGACCGTACAAGTTTTCTAAATGGTTTTCGTAATGTTTGGTAATTTTCTCTTTTTGCCAGATAAGGGGGAATATCTTATACCACCCATTAAATGCTGTAAGTATTAAAATAACTCAATTAAATGTTTTAATGTCCTTATACTTTACGAGAGAAATTTAAACATAATGAAAGCGCTGAAGCAATCA
The DNA here is from genome assembly GCA_018238005.1 of Eurema mandarina. Lineage (NCBI taxonomy): Eukaryota > Metazoa > Arthropoda > Insecta > Lepidoptera > Pieridae > Eurema > Eurema mandarina. The sequence goes on from DWAJ01002970.1 coordinate 7,790, forward strand.
AGCGTTTTATTGTTAATCTCTTACGATAATCGTAAATTAAATTTTTATGGCCATTTTTAATTTTCATATAGTATGTGTATGCAGTAGACAACTTTAAACAAAATTATTTTATTCTTTAATGTAAATTAACGATTTATTTTACACAATAACAACTGTTCTACGTATTAGAATAAAATTAAACCGATTTAATTATTAATTCAAATATTATATCTTTATTTAAATTTTATAAAGACTACACAAACTTAATAATGGTTATTTAATTTGATCAGAAGAAGAGAATCAGAGATTGATCTCATTGTTTTTTAACATTTTATTAATACCTTTGTATTGCTCAAAATAAAATTAATAAAAAGTAACTTGATAAATACAATTTTAACATTAATAAATATTTTTTTAAGGTCTTCTATAAACAATGATAAACAAAACAAGTCCTCACGGTTTTTGCGCGTTAAACAGCATCTATCTTAAAAGGCGATGTATCTAATAAAAATGGCTTGTCAGCAAGTTCGCATCGCATCGAGAGAAGGGCATTCAACTTAGCATGCATGGCTTAATGTATATTAATGATGCATGAACATCGCATACCGATGACCGTTATAATCATTCGGATCAAATCTTACGTAGGTGGACTTGCTGAGAAAATCTATGTAGGTATTTCTATTAGATCTATCTGCGTCCCGCGGCTTCGCCTACGTAATTAACCATAACTGTTTAGAATACAGTTATCACAAATAAATATGATTTTAATTATAGGAACCATTCTAGACTCGGCGCAGTGTAAAAATATACTCCAATACCTAAAGCTTGATTAGTGTTTTATTATATTGGTATAAATTTATGAGCAAAAACAATATTTCTTAAACCCGACGTATATACCATAGACCTAAGACGTATAGCGCATTATCGCACTGTTTAGAATACAGCTATCACAAATAAATATAGTTTTAATTATAGGAACCGTTCTAGAGTCAACGCATTGAAAAAATATACTCCAATTCTTGAGTTTAGCTTGATTTTTGCTTTATTATATTAGAATAAATTGATAAGCAATATTTTTTAAACCCGACCTATATACCATTGTATATGATCCATTGATCATAGACGTATAACAGATTATCATTTATCGCACGGTTTTATTCGTCTATGCAATGGCTGATACGACGTTCTTTGAAACTGAAAAACATACCAATGGATCATACTTTACTTAGAAGCGATTTCTTTAATCAAAAGTCATGTTTTGATGTCAATGTGTTTTTACACGGTAATATTACTAGTAATGTACTGTAAACAACCCGCTAATAATTGACATAAGGATGGACTGACTACTAACTAAAACAATTGTGAGATCGAGCAATCGCGTGAGTATTTTAAACAATAAGACTCTGCGCTCATACTCTGACCTTATAACCTCAGCAATGAATGTTCTAAGAATAGTTTAGTTTGTAATTAAATACTAATCGATACTAATGGATAGGCAAAAAAATACAGACAATTGTTATCTTATTTTAATCCTAACTGCTAAGGGTTATTATAAAAATAATTTCTAAATAAAAGTTTAGAATAAATAAAAACGGACATCGCTAAAATAGATTAAATAAGATATCTAATTCGTCAACTATTATTTATAATACATTATACGTACATCTGTCATTGAATGTATGAAAAACATTTCCGATATCAGTAATCTATCACCTCGTATGAACCATGAAAACACAAGTAATAAGCAAAAGTTTGATACGATCGTTGCAGCATTACTCTAAGACGGGGAATTCACGCAAAATTACCGTGACAAATGGCACGCACGGAGTCTACTAACTTGGCGAAATATTAAATAGAAGACCTATCCATCACATGAAGTCATATTATACTTGTACGTGAAGTGACTTTATTTTACTTATAAAAAAATCTTATACATATACACATATGTTTTTTTTATCCATTGGATTGGTTATGTCGAACTTCGACCAAAACGTATATAAGTATTCCGTCTAATCGAAGCACGCTCTTCTGCAAAAGTAACTCACATCTATAAAGACAAAAAATTATATTGTGTATAATAACTGAAGACATTTTTGACATTACTCTTACACTTTATACGTCCGGCATTGCATAGGTTATTAGCTTTTTGATTTTGACAGTCACTGCTTATCAGGATAATGTTAAAAAATTTTGAAGACTAACTCTACGAAATAAATGACACTAAAATTTCTATAGCCCATATCAATTGCGCTTATTTTGTCGCCTATACGCGTCTTTCATATTATATACTTTCTGCCAAAACATTACCCTTACTTTGGTTACGTCGCAATAAGGTAAAAAATGTCAGTAAAAGTAATATTAGTGTAAAATAATCCCACATGCGAATAGAAAGATGCGTTGATTGACATATCAAGCACAAGCTAGCGGTAATATAAAATTAACAATGACCTTCTGACGTAGACTCATTGTAATTAAGACCTATTGTTAGCAAAGGAATCATTGTGAAGGTAGAGACTTTGTTCTTGTTATGAAAATTTTTATTAAGAATCAAATAATAAGTATTAGGCTTTATCTTTTACGACGCTAAAATAATAGTAATCTTGTCGTATTTTGTTAAGAGAAGTTGTATTTCCATTGTTATTATATTCCTTGAACGAATAGAAAAAGTATTTTACTTAATATATTTAACATTTCTTTGAAAGACGAATAAATAAGTATTATGACAAGAGAACAAACATTAAAAGTAATTTTTAAAATACAAAGAGCACCGATTTCCCCATTTAAATATTTTCTTGTTAAGCTGTTTTGAAATTCTGAATGTGTGAAGATAGTTATGTAGTCGTCTCTATAATTTTTTACCTACAGAGTAATATTTATTTTCTACTTGGACTTTGGAGGCTTAATTTGTATGCATGTAAAAAGCGGCCTATATTTTAATTAAAATTAACCACACATATATTAACAATATTTTTATATGTAGGTGTGTTATAGAACTAATGGGCACTCCATTAATGATAATGATAATATGGACTAGACAAAAACAGTAATAGAATATCATAAGAAGCTCCAAGAACATTAATGTAAATAATTAGCCTTAAGCAACTTTTGTTGTAAGAACCTTGGACAAATTTGATTAAGAACGCGACACACGAACGTTTTGTTAATGTTACCAGTTAAGTATAATTGTGAAAAAAACTTTTTAAAATTAATTATACTATAAAATTCGCATTTCCTTCACAAAAGCTGCTATCTTAAGTGTGCTAAGTTTATGATATCTATAGTTTTTTAACGTTTGCATTATACGTAGGTACGTTTCTTTTTCCCGCCATAAAATTTTTGAAAGACTCTTTTGTGCCACAGAGTATAAATTCCGATACTAATGATTATACAAAAGTTGCCAACAGAACACATACAATAACGATATTTTGCGTTTATTTGGCACAATTTCTCGACAAACGATTGAACTGGCACGTTTGAGCGACGCGGTTTGCGGTAGAATTTCTATAAAGCATAAAAAGCTATTGCCGTTACGGTTTTATGAAATAAAATGTAAAATGCTCCACATTAACTGCAGACAGAAAACAATCGATTGATACTTGTGGACGGTTGATTTGCAGTGATGAAAAATTATTCGCGTACAACGGGATTTGATCAGGCGCCCTTTGATTTTTGATTCCTCCCCTCTTCTTACTCAGCACTTTGTTAAATTCTCTTTTTCATTGGAATTAGTTAGGGCCTTATTTTTGTGATCAGTGAGGGAAACCCATACAGAGATTCGGATCCTGTAACAAACGATTCTACAAATCCTCTGAAAGGAAGTTTTGCAGTGGATAGATATCGTAATGTAATATCTAACTAAAACTAACTAGTATTGCGATTTTTACATTTTTCATGATACTTATACTAAATATGTCACATTAACTTATAAATAATAATCGAACCAATGTAAAACAATTTACAAATCAGCTCACGACATCGAAAGCTAATCGTAATCTTCATAGTTCATACGTACTCTTCATAACATTAATATAGATTAGAATACTTTTACTATTAATAGATAATAAATCACATCTTAATGACCAATACAATTGTTAGCTGATATATAAAGACTTAACAAAGACAAAAGTAATTAAGTCCAGAAAATATCGTATTACTGACGTAAACGAATGTTGATCGCTTTTCTATTCGTAAGAAAGAATAGTACTTTCTTTGTTATTCGATACTTTGGGGCTGTGCTTGAAAGTTCGCACCAATGTATAGAAGAAAGCGGTTTAAAGAACGCGATTTTTATATGACACTTTCGTTTTGATCATACTGGTATATGATGCTACAAAGCATTAAACTTTAATTATATTATGGTATTCATTATTTACAATATCATGCTAGTACATATAATATTTTGATGCAGTTGATAAGGTTTAGGTTTTAAGATAAAAATCATGGCAAAAGGATGTATGTTTTGTTAGATATTTCTCTACGTGTTTGTCGGATAATGTTAGTTTTTAATATACATTATATTCGAATATATACAATGTATATAATATATTCAGACATTTTAAGTTATTGAACATCTTTGCACTAAAATCTTTCATATGAGGATTTGGTGTTCCTTGTGTTTAAAAATGGTTATCTAGACTATTTTTTGGTCTTGTCTTACTTATACACTATTTCAATTATAATATGATTAATTTTTTTAAGTGTAGCAGAATTCTAATTTGACAAACAAATACATATTAAGTCTGACATCTTAAATTAATAAAGATGCTAATGCTTGAATAATACACGGAAGCATTTGTTATTCCTTGTCATTGTTGTTTTGTTTAAAATAACAAGTTACAATGAACAATATTTACAGACAGTTTATGGATATATTATTATGTAATTACAAATATAATTTTAACAGTCAAAAGTAGAATAATAGCTTTAAGTTAACTTTTGCTCGAGACTCTTTTCTCAATGTTTGAATAATTGAGTAAATGGGCAATACTTTAAATTTATTTTATGATTAATTAGCCTTAAACATGTACTTATGTCCTTTGCTATAGCTACTAAATTAAAATGTTAACAATACTTAAAATCGCTTTAATGCTTTAGGCGTAAAAGCGTTCCAGACAGTCAGAGAGTCATACTATGCGATAGTACTAAATAAAATTTTATAATAAAAAATATTAGTAGAAATACGAAAAAAGCTTGTATCTGAACCGAAAAAACGAATACCCGTTTGTTTTAATGTTCGTGCAAATGTTTTTCTTTATCGCGTATCGTGTGACGGCGAACAATACTCTCGTTACACTTTTATTTACTTTTTATTGTTTACTTTACAAAAAACGCCACGGTAGCGAAAATGCGCACGGTGCCAAACTCAAAAAATAAACAATTATTATCTTTTGTACCTTTTTCCTTATTTCCAACGAAATAATGAATGAATCGTAAGTGTCTATAATACACCATCGTTTCGAACATTTTTTTAATTGGGAACCTGATATAATAAAACACATATGTAAGAAATTTCATCTTTTCTTTTATATTTGTCACACTTACATATTAAAGTACATTTTTAATTATAAGCTGTTATTAATAATCTACTATTTTAAACTAATGCTAACAAAAGGACTATGTACTTATATATCTTTTACATATCTATAGATAGTAATTTAAATAGCGGACATTTATTTATATCAAAACAGGCTTAGCCCGAGTGTATCTACACCTTTTTTTTGGGTCCTGACCTCATAAAAAGCATTAAAAATATTAAATCCGTCAGCTGGTACTTAAAAAATAGATTCATAATTTTCTACCTATGCGATAAGAAATTAAAAGCTCTACGTTTTTAAAGAGCAGTAGGTAACAATGGCCAACCTACCCGTTCTTAATCTACCTAAATATTTTGAGCAACTCTTCAAACTCTTTTCAATCATGTTAGTGGCTTTTACGAACTCAGCTTGTTCAACGCCACTTTTTCCTTACATTAATCGTTAGGAAGGAAGGCGAACCGTCAAACCTGTCAAAAGTGATGTCCAATTCCATCCGTCAGCGATGTCATCGCTTCACACGCGATGTTTGCTGATAATGATACATTATGCCGGTGGCACCAACCGACGCCAGCACGCGACATAGAAATCGAAAGCGATCGTAATTACTCCGAATTAGGTGATAATACTCATCTCATTACATTACTATATAAGGCAATTATGAAATTTAATAATTGCGCAGAATCATGACTGTAAAGTCGTTTGAGTTCGAAGAACTATTTTATAAGTAGGATAAATTGCACTGATCATAATATATGTGTGAATATTAATATCATACTACGGAGTAACAGAAAGCATTTTTATATTGTACTTGTTGAAACAGAATCATCTATCTCAAACATTTGAAGTAGGTGTTTTGTGAAGGTAGAAAAAATATATGTAAGTGGATAGATTTAAATCTACAATTGATTATTGATATGGATATGGAATTGTAATGCATGATTAAGGTATTTTTTAAGAAATTTGACAAAAAACTCACAACAGTGTTTTTTGTACTCTTTTCTTAATACTTAAACGTAAAAATCAACAATTACATACATTGTGTACGCCAAATCAAAGCCTAGTCTTTGTTCAATTAAAACGCATATCGTCAATAAGTTACCTAAATCAATGTTTATTTTAACTAGGCCTCTTAGTATCTATCATCACCTACACCTCACTCCACTATATATCATAGAATCTATACATCTTATTCTGAATACAGCAACATGAATAAAAATGTATATTTATGAACGTAAAATCAAGCATCTTAATTAGTTTTTTACTATTTTTATAGTTCCTAAGATGCGACAATACGGCGCTTTATGACTTATTCTTCAAAACTTCTTCATCACGCAAACAAAAGAAAATCTATAATTATTTTAATTGTTATCTAGATATACATATATAGCTAGTGTACATATAAAATGGTTGGCATTACATTGTTGATGTTCATCTATATTAATCTGTTGTTGTTTCATTACTTGAAACAATAAAAGTATCTTACTAATTAAGTTAATTAGTATGAAGCTTCACTACATAACGACATAGCATCAACAACATATTCCATAAAAATGCCCTGAAAAGGGAATAGAATAAACATATCATTGGTAACGTTCAAAATATATGAACCAGTAAACCAATGAAATATGTAAGTGTTAAAATGAGTTTATATACTTTAGACTGCAACTGCCATAATAGTTACAATATTTTTAAATACAGAAGTAGAGTGAATGAAACTAAACTAGAAAAATACCTCATTACTGTTTTATAACCTTACCAAATTAAAAGTCTGCACTAACTGCTGTGGATTTTACTCATTCTAGACATTTGAAATTTGCCGCACAATACTTTATGTTTCCTGAAACACTTAAACTTATCTTGCATCGTTTCTGATAAATTTGTTACGACCTACAAGTGCCAGTGTGTACTACGAGTATTGCGTTATTTTAACTAGAAAATCATATGACTTTTTTGCTCGAATATTATTTATTTATATTATTTTAATTTCTGCTCAATTACATATATTTATGGTTAGTTATGGACGCTATTTGAAACACTCATCAATAATTAAGTTAGTTAATAGGTACTTGCCATTCTTACTTGAATAACTTTAAATACGAAGTCAATACTTTTTGAGTATACTTAAATGAATTCCTATGACTTTGTTGCTTCTATTTGAATAGGTAATTATTAAATTTTATGAATGTAATTGGTAATGTTTAATGTAATAAAGAAAGAGTACGTTTTTGTATACGAAAACAATTTTTGAATCAGAAAATTAATTTTTATATTTTTAAATATGCATATTATATTTTTTTTAATGCTACACAAGAATAGCGTTAACACTATGGCGGTTGTAATAATTAGAAACTTTCTTTTAACATAATAATAATTATGCAAACATCACGGCTTTCTATAATATATATAATTGCATAAGTAAGACAAACGGACCGAAAAATAAGTAAAAGAGAGAAGTCTGTTCTTTAAACTTGTATTTAGTACGTTATATAAAACAATTGATAAGGAGTCTAAAAATTTTCTTCCGACAGTTCTTATACTGCCAGCGAGTGAGGTGTTGTGTTGGAATTAAGATAAAATAACATAAAAGAAAAA
>DWAJ01002971.1:0-15891 GCA_018238005.1 Eurema mandarina
ACAACACGACTGGGGAACCAATCAACGCTCGCGCACCCGACGATCACGCGCCCCGCGCGCCGTGCCGTCCCCTCGATACCTTATTTTTGACTTCTGCGCAGGTTTCGTTCAGCGCTAAAGATTCGTGCCGCTACTTATACCTACCTACAGGTTATAACAAGCTTATGGCTGAAAATTATACCAAATCACACATCACTTTTGTCTTGCTATTGTATGTATTACTTCAAAGTTGTCTATAATCACCTTGTGTATTGAACTTAAAATACATTTATAATGAGAAACATTGCATTAAATCACTTATGAAATATGTTTTTTTTTTTAAATATCCCACTCCCATAGTTCTCTCCATTACCCATTATATAACAAATGCAAAGAAATCATTGGCATAAGATCAACACTGGTGGCTATAATATTTCTTTAAATCTACAATTATAAAGATGTAAGAACATTTAAGACATGCTATATTTTCCTTTAAGATATTAAAATCACTTCTTATTAAAAATAATTGATACTAGCAAATATCAGGTTAAGAATAATAAACTGACCGATCAGAGTTACCAGACCATATTTCTGGTGTTGCAACTTAGAAAGTGAGGAATATTTTTATCTTTTTTACATGGTAACTTTGATACCGTCGACCACAAAATAGTTAGTGTTAATACACTTTTGCAGTCTACTGTACCAGTTCACAATTTAAAGATATACCAACTAGTAAATAATTATAATACAACGCAACATATTTTGATGCGGATTTTTAAATAGATAGTGAATCAAAAGAAAGGTGTACATACATCATTAATTATAATTATGTACGGTTTTGAAGCCGGGGCAAGTCACTTGTTCATGAGTATAATTAAAAGCAGCCAGCGCAAACTTACTAAAAATCCTTAACTTCCAAACAATTTCTACCATATATATCACATTTAATAGCACATCGCATATATTATGGCCAAATGATAATTTTCATATACAATTCTATTATTACATACAGGAAGCCGATTTAATTTGTAGAAACGTAAAAAAAGGATCGACGTATAAACAGGTTTTATTATATTATTTAACGTTAAAAAACAGATACATATAAATTGTGCCTAACAAATGAAAAATATATTTAATTTTACTAACAATCTTAGCGAGAGAGTATTTTTTATAGAACAATAATGGTATAAAATTAAGAAATTTGCCTACAAAGGCAAGTTAGTTTGTGGTAATTATTATTTCACTTCACTTATTTTAACTCTCATTTGTATGGTTGTTTAGTGTAAGTGCAGTATTGTTTGAGCTTTGGATACACTTTCAGATTAGAGTTAGTGTAGTGTGTGAGTGAGGCAACTTTTACGCTCACGTGATAGTGATCCTTTAGTAATACACGTTAAAGGAACACTAAATGTTAATGTCCGTGAAGTTTTGGTGCAGGGTTTATTTAATTCAGACTACACTATACAATATTTTATATAGTATAGTGTAGTGTGAGTTAAGGTGTATGATAAAGTTTCTGCATTGTACACTACATTAGTAAAAATGGCACTTTTATATAGTGTGATGTAATGAGACCATTTGTCTTGTTGTATAGTGTCATGTGGTATGATAGTGTAGAGCGAGTCTAGTGTTTGGTGTATAGTGAAGTTCTGCATTAAGTATGAGGTATTTAACAAAGAGACTGGAACTTTATTATAGTGTGGGTGTAGTGTCACGTGGTATGATAGTGTAGCGCGAGTCGAGTGCCCATTGTGTGTGAAGTTTTGCGTTTAAGTAGTAGGTACTCAATTGTAAGATTGGCACTCTATTATAGTGTAGGTGTAGTCCCACGTGGTATGATAGTGTAGCGCGAGTCTAGTCCAAGGTGGAGTCTAGTTTATGGTGAAGTACCGCGTTTAAGTAGAAGTTCCTCAACGGTAGTATTCGCACTGTATTATAGTGCAGGTAGAGTCACGTGGTATGATGTGTGTAGCGAGTCCAGAGTGAAGTGGAGTTTAGTGTATAGTAAAGTTCTGTGTAAAGTCGTACTCGACGGTGGGTATAACGGTCTGCACGAACTTGAGGAACACGATGAGGTAGCAGTGCACGCCCAGCTCGCCGCCCGACTCCGTCACCGTCTCGATTATCTTCTTCATTACTTCTGCGTGCCTGCTCACATGGAGAAAAATAAGAATTTGGTTAGTATATTGATAACGAAATGTAAGTTAATTGACATAATACCATAACTATAATAAAATGACATGCTTATTTTAAAAAAAACCTTCAGCCGATATTGAGAATTGAGTTTTGGCTTTGTCATTAAATAGGCATTGGCATTATGTTTGAATTTAGTGCAGAATGAACTGAGCTGCAGCAGTAGTAGATAAGTTATATCTACAATAATGACTCGTGCCAAGCCACTAACACCTATATAATGACCACTACGAGTGACAATGACTATAAAGGAAGTAAACAAGTGCACTGACCGGCACGGGTGCACGGAGGCGGTGGGGGGCCCGGACAGGTGCGGGTGCTGCTCCATCGTCACCGTCTTCTTGGCGTGGTCTTGCGATACGTCCTCATACATCTGGGACACTGACAGTAGTTTGCGCTCCTACAAATTATATTACCTTGTGTGAGAACCAGCAAAATAAACCGGGTATTACCGGTTTTTATAGTATGGTATTTATGGTAATTACTGGATATATGTATTTAAAAAATAATGAAACAAAGCATATAGTTTTATCGCAAATAAAATGTGGTATGGTTCCTTTTATTTAAAAGAGCAGAGATTCTTGCCGGTTCTCTATAGAAAGTAGCTTTCGAACTTAAAAAAAAATGTTTTGTAATACCATGATGACTCTAAACTGTTACTTTATGTAGCCTAGTTGAATAAAGGTATTAGACTATTCATACTAATATTACAAATTGGAAAGTGTCTGTCTGTCTGTTTCTTTCTTTCACGGCAAAACAGCTGGCCAGATTTAGTTGAAATTTGGTGTGTAGATAGACGATACCCAGGATTAAAACATAAGGTACTTTTTATCACGATATTGCCCCGGGAACTGGAACAACGCGAGTAGTACCGCAGAACACAGTTAGTATAAAATAACATAGTGACACACCTCGTCATACCCGACGAGCCACAGGCGCGGCGTCTGGTAGTATTTGTCGTACGTGATGTGCAGGTCGTACGTGCGCGTGCGCACGATTTCCGAGTTGCGCGCCCCACCGGCGACGGCGGCCCCGGGGGCGGGGGCACGGCGCGTGCTCAGCGCCACCGACTGAAATTAATTCATTAAATCACTTAATTACTCTAGGTAAACATAAAATAATTGGTTCACACTTAATATCTGAAATGCTGTATTCCTTAATAACGTAAAGTCACTCAAATAGTACAAATCCAACCAAAAACATAAATATGAAATGAGAGCCAAGTTCAATATTATGATAAATGCCTTGGTTGTTGACTTCAACGACAAAAGAAGTGTGATCTAAATGTGTGCCAAGTTCGATGGTCAGTCCTCAAATTGATTTATTAGTACAGTGTAACATATCATATCTTCTTATAACGTAAGGTAATGTCCTGTAGCCTGAGGTCTGTCTTGGCTAGTTTTTATAAACCTATCATCGAATTATTATGTTCGACCGCTAGTATCTACCAACAATCCAAGTTTTCGGAATTATAAAATAAAAACCGAAAAATACTTGTAGGTTTAGAACTTGCGAAAGCTATAATTCATATATTACGTTAACGTTAGTAAGGCCTATTAAAGTTTACGTTTGTGAGGCCTTACAAACCTAAATTTAAATAGACCTCACAAACGTAATTTTAAATAGGCCTCACAAACGTTAATTTAAATAGACGTCACAAACGTATTTTTAAATAGGCCTCACAAACGTAAATTTAAATAGATATCAGAAACGTAAATTTAAACAGGCCTCACAAACGTAAATTTATATAGGCCTCACAAACGTAAATTTAAATAGGCTTCACAAACGTTATTTTAAAAGCATATTTAAATATACGTTTGTAATGCCTATTTAAATTTACGTTTGTGAAGTCTATGTTTGTTACGTGTGTCTGGTATTTTTTCACTCGTAATTAGTAGGGTATTTTGAATAGATTCGCTTTTTTTAATTTTTTTCTTTTTAAAATTAAATAATTTTAAAAGAAGTACTAAAGCCAACGTAAGCACTGTTGTCTCACCCGAGGCCATTGTGCAAGAAGAGATCTCTGATCAAAAGTTCTACTGCGCGTAAACGCGCTGTATCTGCGCGTATAAGCACAGTAGAGACGTGTTTCACGATCGCCTCGTTTGCTTAGGTAACTAGGTTGCGTTTGAACTTTGAATTGCGTTTGAAGCACGTATACACGCGTCATCTGCGCGTCGTTGGCGCGTTTAAAATACGCCGTGTACAGTTTGATTACTTACTTACATCCATAGTTAGGTACAGGGATTAATTAGGTACCTAGTTATGTTAAGCGTTCATAATAGAATCTAGGTATTTAAAAATTGGCAGTTTTTTATTTATTCCTTAGTATTCATCTAATTACCTATCTCGATACCAAATTTAAGTTCACTAGGTCATCTGGAACTGGGATAGAGTTTTGATCTATAGGTCAGTCAGTCAATGATAAAAATGAGGATTTTTTGGATATTAATAACTAAATACCCATTTGAGATAAGCTTATGAAATTAATACAAATATGTATCTCGTAAATCTTAATATATGAGCCAAATTTGATATGTTTATGTAAAATAGTTTTTGATTTATGAGGGAGTCAAAAGTGGCTCCAAATGGTTTGTGTTATATTACACATGGTGCAGCTCGCCAGTTCTGTTTCTTGACCTTGGCTTGACACGCTGCCGCGTGTCTAGATCATAAATAAAATGCCTAACAATATTAAGAGGAATCATATTCAATTTTTTTTATGATCAATAAGCAGCCATTTGACCACAATCACGCCTGATCGTAAATGAAGAAGAAGATGGTTCCACTCCTTAGAGGTTGTTGGAATAAATTATTTGTGACTCGCTAATTTAATTAAATCTACAATGTATGTTTAAAAATGTTAAAGTAGCTGTGATACTCTCATATAATGAACAAACAAAACATACAGGATCCACTTCGTCCAGCAGCCCTGACTCCTGGAAGTGCTCCATGTCTTCAGCCTCGCCGTCGTCACCGTCATCATCATCATCCTCCTGGTTTCCAGCACCTTCACCATCACTGTCTCCTGTTTCTGCAGCATCGAGGGTCATTTCACAGACCTGTGATGTTAAAATTGTTATAATATGATACTGCCGTCTGTATTATAAATTTAGAGAAAAAAAATGTTGCAAAGTTTAATTCAATTCTGCCAAGTAATTCTACACACTGTCGAGAGAATTATTTTATCATTTTTGGGAGTGGTAATAAATGAATGTAAAACCTTTTCTTCTACAGTTGGGGCGCCAGTGGAGTCATAGTGATGTGTATCCACCCAGCCACCTTCTCCATCATTGTCTTCTTCAATTATTTTCTCCTGTTCTTCACAATATTCTATCTATAAGAAATATAATTGATGTTAGCATTTTTTATTAGTTTAAAAGTTCCATAAAATATTATTATTACGGGGTAAATTATTTTTAAAAAGTGGCAACACTTCAGAGAAAATTGAAAGATGTTTTAACTTATATCTACCAATGGCAAATACATTTATTTATATACTTATAAAAAATAGACCTAAAATTTTATTACATAATAATTTGGTAATTCAATTCAAGCTATTAAAATTCTTTTATTCAGAAATCTGTGTATACCTTATATTTATATCATAATGTAATGATAGCAGTAGTTATATTTATTTATTAATAAAGTGGTCATCACCACCCTTAAATACTCATTGAGCTCAGACTCAGCCAATCCAGATCATCAGCTTTGTAAAAAGTTTAGAATCATTGTAGAAAGACAAATTTCAAATTGTTATCACCTGTTTACACCTCCTATAGCATGGTACATTCCTGGTAATTAAGAACTGTTTGTCGGCTGGCAGGTAGGGCCTAGCCTTGGATTCCTCTCCCTTAGCCCACTGCCAAGTAGGGCAGTGGTGAACGAGATGGTCTCCAGCCGCCACAAACTCTTCAGGAGTTAACACACCTGTTTCTTGGAATTTTGATTCCTGGAAATATAGTAAATAGATGCAAAACTGTAGCTAGTAATTATAGTTGGAGCAAACATGAATAATTAAGTTTATTTTTTAATAGTTCTTAACACATTATTTAAATAGTCTAGAATGTGTTAACATGCATATTTTTTTCTATAACTCTTTAATAAAATTAGGATGATATACGGCTGACTTTAACTGTTTTTTTCCAAAGTTGTGATACTTTGACAATATATTTTAACTGTATACATTGTTGTTATCAAGTGTGTTAACTTGTACACAGTAATATTGTGCTCTTGACATTCATCTCTTTGTTGGGAAGATAACAACAAATTCTGCGAGATAAAATTATTGTATCCACCTTCAAAACTGGTGTCAAGTAACCGGCTACTCCAAGGGCCGTACCCTTAACAGTATTTATGACACTTTGCATTGTTGACTCCTTATATCGTGCTAAGTGCAGTCCTGTATGTTAGGTTTAATTATTTAAATTACGTCCGACTGAACGCCGGACAAAGAACACGCACTACCAACACACTTGTAATTTGTATTCACAATTCTGAATTTAATTTTTGTGTCTGACAATTGACATTAGCAATTTGTCATAATATTTTATTCTGAGTACAGACTAAAAATAACTATTTAAATAAAACTAAGTTATCGATTGCTTAGAGCTATCGATCAAATAGCAAGCGCAATTATTTGTTATCATTAAAAAACCTTCATTTATAGAATTATACCGAATTTCCCGAAATTGAAATGCACTCTGTGCTTTATTCTTGTCAGTTGTCACTGTCATTTAATTTCTGTTTTATTCGTATTTTATTGATGTGATCAAAAACAACCCTCAAAGCTTCAATTTGTCGCAATATCGCGTAGTGTCGTCGCGGCTTAATCTTATTGTTAAAATATTATGATCTAGTACCAAAACTAAATTTCAAGTGCGGATAACATATTTCTAAATAATGGAGGATGTATTAGACGAAATCGTTTCTTCTGAAGATTTGCAAGTAAGAACGATTATTGCATTATTGTTACATTGTACATGTAATGTTAGTTGTGAGTCATTGTTTCATTGTTTTTTTTTTATTTTACGTAGAAGTTCGAGAAAGTGTACCACGAGCAGCTGCACCACGGCACCGTAACTCCTAAAGCACAATTCGAATATGCTTGGTGTCTGGTTCGCAGCAAATACGCTACCGACATTAAAAAGGTACCCTTATAAAAAAAACTACACTAATTTAAATTTCAACATGGTGTTTCAAAGTGCATTTATTATCATAATAATGTAATAAAAATAGTATTATACAACAATAAGGTACCTGTTACATGTAAATCTTTTATGTTCACGATAACATTAAGATAAGGTGTTATTACTCATCCTCAGCAATTATTGTACTTAATAAAAAAATATTGCCATTGATCATAATTAAAATTTTTAAAGTAAGAAACAATATCTATTTATAATTGATTGTCAAATTACATTTCTCTTCTTCATATTATGATTAATCCTGTCCCTTTTGTTGTTAAAAATACTTTATGAACTTAATCGTTCTTGCATTTTCAGGGCATACTCCTACTAAAAGACTTATTCAATTCCCATGCTGAGGGAAAGCGGGATTATTTGTTCTATTTAGCTATTGGAAATGCTAGAATTAAAGAATACAATAAAGCCCTTCATTATGTGAAAGCATTCCTCGAGATTGAACCGGCCAACCAGCAAGTGTTGGCCTTAGAGGTAAGATAATAAGTTAATTATTATATATTACTAGTAGCACCCCACAGGTTTACTCATTTATGCATGTATTATACACATAAACATTCCTCTTAAACCACTATCTGGCCATATAAATCAGTTGTACCGTTTTAAAGACTTAAGTGTGGACAAAAGAAGAAAGAAATTTTTTTTATACTATTTTTTGATTCATACTTTTTGTATTGTATTTTAAGGGAAGGAAAGGTGTGTATTTTAAATTAATACTTTTTTAGATAGTTAGTTATGGTCATGTGGTAATGTCATCTCTTAATGTATTTAGTACATGATTTTTGTATATAAGGGGAGACAAACAAACAAATGTGTCTGCTGATGGTGAGTAATGAATGTACACATATTATTTTGCAGTGTAACAAGTGTTACCAGAGTCATAAATTTTTCTAATAGTCATATTTATCATTGAAAGATATTTCTTTTAATAGAAATTAGTTGGTCCCAAATATTGTTCAAAAATCCCATAGTGCAATTTTATTTCCATTAAATTGTCTATTGGCTTTCAAGGTTTTTTAGTTGAATTTCAAACATTCCATTTATTTAGTCTTTAGTATGTACAAAGAAAAGTGAAAATATCTATCAAACCAAATAACAAAAACCATGCACATGTAAATTGCAGCTTCATTACGATTGAGTGATTTATACTAGGCAATTAGAATTTTTATTGTTCAACATAGCTACTAGGTTGAATCTACTATATGTATGTATAATATTTTGCTTTCTACATATGTATCTGTAGAAACACCTGGAGACATTAATCTTTAAGACATTTCTTATCAATATGTTATTGATGTGACATGTTGTAATGTTTTGTGTCAAACGGAGTGCAATGTCCTTGGTGCATAAACAATCTGTTTCGGTTTTAGACATTGTGCATGCCAAGAATGTTATATTAAAGTCAGTCAAATGAGTTGCATTTTTGTGTAAAAATATCATTGATTTGAGTTTTTTTTTATTTGGATGTGCTGTTTCATAAGTCTAATAAGATAAGTTGGTGATATTTGAAACATGACTAAGATTATATAATAATGAGGTATGATTATTTAATAATGAGTTTTTAATGTTTTAAATGCTTAAATACCTGTTTGATGGTTTTAAGTACCTGTTTAAATAAAAAAAAAAAATTTACTACAATTTTGAACCATTGGATCCTTTCTTTTGGTTCAGAGTAACATTCCTTTATTCCACAAATTGTGTGATTTTCGGTAAGGTAGTAGAGCAATACCCATTGACAAGATTCTGCTGGTTCGCCTGAGGCTGTATCACCATCCCATAAAAACACAAGCATAAAGTAATGGCTAATAACACCTATTACCGCAATATGAAGTCATTTCAAGGCAAACAATTTTGTCTACTTACATAGATTGTCGTCGCATTGATATCAATTTCGTAATTTCCATTTTTCCACATTTATAGGGTAAATTTCTTATAACAGCAACATAAGCGGTGGGCTTGTGTGCGTGTCATCGTATATAAGAACGAGCTTTTTACACTTACATATAAACAGTTTTGGCTTCACTTACGGCGGACTGATTATTAAAGGACTATCAGTCTGCGTTATACGTCTATGTATTTATTTATATACTAGCTGTTGCTCGCGACTTCGTCCCCGTTGATATGTTTTTCCATTATTTTTTCGCTCCTATTAGTCGCAGCGTGATGTTATGTAGCCTAAAGCCTTCCTAAATTCTCCTTCGATAAACTGTCTATTCAATAAAAAAAGAATTTTTCAATTCGAACCAGTAGTTCTTGAGATTAAACAAGCAAACAAACTCTTCAGCTTTATATATTAGTATAGATGTGTGTGTGTGTTGTCGGCAGCGTCAGATCAACAAGCGCATGGAGAAGGAGGGCATGATCGGCATGGCGGTGGCGGGCGGCGCCGTGCTGGCCATCGGCGGGCTCGTCGGCCTCGGCATCGCGCTGGCTAGCAAGAAATAGCATATGGCCCTTGTGTAACTATACTTTTTATTTACTATTCCTTTTTTAAAATTATTATCTTTTTAAAATTTAATTTGTACACCGTGGCTTGGTGCTATGTTGCCAGATATAGCAGCTCCCATTTATAGTTCTATAATTTTTAATAAAGCTTAAGTATGTGTATGGTATAAAAGCCGTTAAATATTTTTTTTTTTGTTTTCAAGAGAATGATAATAACAAATAATGATAATAAAAAAGTTTTGGGTGATGTCAATGAAACGAAGTTCCTTTCGATTTTGACCTATCTGGCAATACTATGTGTAGTTGACTGTGCTTGTACTGGTTCCTACTGCAAAATTTATAATTATAAAATTGGTATGTTACAGAATGAACGCGTTCTTGGGCGTTCATTATCTTCTCAGCAAGAAGAAGAAACCAAAAGAGGAGTAGGGGAGACTATGCGCAATTCACTGACACCAAAATATTATCACATAGCAGTAGTTCATCATTGTACAAATATATCAAAAAGGCTTGTCCACTACAAAAATGTTTAGATCAAATGAATTTACGTTTGTTTAAAAAATTAAATATTTAATTATTTTTATGTTATACGTGTAATTAATTTCATTAGTATAGGCTTTAATGTAGTTAAGATTTAAACTGTCGATGTATTTGATTCCATTAAATAAATAAATATGATTTGTTTTAATAATAATTTTAGTGTTATTTATACGACACGGGCAATAAAAGTAGGCGTTCAAAACAATTATTTTTATTTTGTTTATAATAATGTAGAGAAGCGGCATACAACTAGTATACTAATGAAGATGAAACATGGCAACCAACCGTATAAACATAAATATTACCATCTAAAATAATTCGCTAATTAAGGAAGTACATCGAAACAAGGCAACACTGAAATAACCATAGATAATAATTAATATATCCAAGTGTCTTACGCTATTTTTGAGTTTAGTCTGAAAATGGCGTATTTCGGTATTCCTGACTAACTTATTACAACCATATAAGTAAAAGCTTTGTGCTTGAATTACATAAGCTAGATAACATACGCAAACGATAGAATTCGTTTTACAATAGACAAAATAACTCGCACGAAAAAATAATAATGTGCACAAAATAATATAGAACACTATGTTCATAGAACATTGAGTAAACAACCTTAAAAGAAACTAATGAGGTATTAAGATAAAAAGATGTCGAACTTTCAAAGTTCACAGGTAACTAAACATACTTTATACACAATACTAAGAGCATATCATGATTGACTTAGAGTCCTAATTGTTATAATATCTTCACTGGTATATATAATATATGTATTCATAATTTAACATCGTCAGCTGCGTTATTATTATAACGAAATATTTTCTCATAATCCCATCACCTGATTGCCATCTAAACATCATCAAATAATCACCTAAAAATAAATTTCGCCTTTACTTTTAATAGCCTCATTTTTGTGTATGCCAACATCGATATAATATTAACGCAGCGTGAATATTTAATCTGTGGTATGCAAAACTGTGTTCAGAAAAATATATATTTTTTTGATCACAATCTGGTAACTATTGCTTATGTTATGTGCTTCAACAACTGTCCTGAACTGTATGTGGTAAATATATTCTAAAAATTACTATAACATCGTGTCAATTAAGCACACTTCTCTAAACAATCAAATATTTTATGTACAGTCGAAATAATTACTCACTATGGCAACGCTGATAACTGTCAACAAGGTTAATGCAAACACAAACCGACTTATTTCTTAAATCTCACTAACACGCTAACATAATTCAATCAACCCGTAGCACTTACTCGCTAAAGACCTGCCGTGGTCCCACCAATAACACATCTCGACAACCGACCACAAATAACAAACACGTACAAGACCAAGGATATATTAAAAAAAGTCCTACATTTATGTCATTAATTCTGTGGTGAAGTGTTGTCAAAACGTATTATTGACAGAAGACCATAGATAACAAATCGCCGCCAAAATTATCGGCCATTGTGACATCTCGACGAGATCTCTCATAAAAAAGATTAAATGCTCTCTATTGCTCTAGGTTTTCTCTTAACGTGAATTCTAAGTTTGGGAAGTAAATATGTTTTGTGACTCGCTTACAAATACACTTACACTAAATAACTATAACATTGTACTCTAAAAAATATGTATAATTATTATTGAAGGCTAATATGAGATTGTAATCACAGTATTTGTTAAGTAACCAGCCCACATTATTACTACGAAATAAACATTCATGCTTCGGTATTGAACGGTTATCCGGAGTCTAGACCCAGACGTCCGGAGCGAACGATTGGAGCTACCCGCATATTTACACACATTAGAAGGCAACATCAAGGTATACTTTATTTATTGCTTTTGTTTCTATTTGTCTAATCATATAATGTACATAATATATCACCGAATATTTACAACGCATTACCTCAATATATTTTTGTAAGTCATATTTGAACGTGACGCGAATCGCCCGAAAAACTTGAAAATATTCAGTCTCAAGACAAAAGATGTTACAATTTAGAATTTGCCCGTAAAGAACTCTATAAACATATATTTATTATCTTCTCGACTCGTATAAGCGATTCTTTATACGAAATTTTATAAGTATATTTAAGCTCTGTTATGTTTGTTCGTATACAAAGATATCTCGTTCACTAAATATAAAGTGTGCTCACTCAATAAGGTAATGTATTACTCGCTACTATTGTGACACAGTCTAATGTTTCTCTAGTGAGTGCATTCACTATATAAAATAAACGTTTAGTATAGTTACATACGCACTACGGGCGGCGCTGGCGGCCGCCTTATGACTCGCAATATTTACCTACGATATACTCTATATAGTATATATATAAATGCAATCTGCAAAATGCATAAAACAACAGTTATTATATCTATAAATTGTATAAAATATCAAATAAAATCTATTGAAGTGAGGTAGATGGATGGAATTTCACAATTTGTGTGGATATATACTTTATAATCGTCGCCGTATCGGCCCGAACGTTGAGGTAGTTGGATGGAATTACTATGCGAGGGCCCCACTACGGGACGGGGCCCCGCACGCGTACAAAGTCACTACTCACTAGATCAGTTACTACTGACAATCTCACGAGGGCGCAGGACGCGCCAGCGGCTGGGCTCGGGGGTCGGGGTCTACGGGCCTCGGCGGGGTCCCGGCCACGGCGCGCGAGACCGTTCCGTAACCTAACTTAACTACATTACATCGGTAATGGCACCAACGACATTCCACGGGTCAACAATAAAACCGTTTAAACGTCAGCGAATGACGTAACATAACACTCGAGCACCGTTTGTAACAGTTCAGCTTTAGACACAATGCAGCCGGTGGCGGCGAGCACCTCACGAGGCGGCGGCCTTGTGCTCGTCGTCGGAGCAGTCGGCGCGGTGGCGGGCGAGCGCGTCGCCGTCCTGCTCCGAGCCGTGTACCCCGCTGCGGTCGTCGTCGTAGCTCTTGGTGTAGTAGTCCTTGTTCAGGTCCTTCTCCATATCGTGTCTGTCGGTTTCGATCTCGCCGATGCTGTCACTCCGCTGCCTCTCTTTGCCCAAGTCTAGCGGTTCATCGGAATCCCGCATGATGTCCGGCTTGCTCATGTTTTCTGTGTACTGTCTCTGCATCTGTTTGAGAAAGCGCTGATGGGCCAGAGTGGTCGGCGGGGGCGGGAGAGACCCCATCTGTGGAGACGGCTCGTCGTAGGTTTTTCTTTCCATGTGCATCGCGTTCATTTGAGCTATTTTTGCGGCGTTCATTCCTGAAATAGAAAATACATTTAGCGTCCCATCTTGACCAAAATAAATGTAGAGGAGAATAAATAACAGCTCTATATATTTACCGAAAACATTCTCCCCGATATACTGTAGGTAGGTGTCCAATATGGCGGAACCTCCTCCGAAGCCCGGAGGATAGTCGTCGTGCTTCATGCCGGTGAGCCCGTGCGGCAAGTTTTCTACTGTTTTCGCCGTCACGGCGCGGACTGCTGGTACTTTTGTTATAGTGGTATTCGTCAAGTTGTTTATGTCTGAAAAAGAGTTCATAATATATCAAAGTGTCATATTTTAATACCTTATTGACAATACATTCTAGTGTGTATGTGTGTTCACCTCGGAATTCGATATATCTATACAAGTATTTACAGACTTACTCGAATTCGGAGATTCTCATCGAATTCAAGCTTATATGACTGGACTAAAAGGACTAAAAAGTGGATTCGTGTGGTGAACTCACGGGGCGGCGAGACGGGGATGCCGTCCTGGTACTTGGACTGGCTGAGGTCGTCGTGGTCGTTGTCGCCGCAGACGGAGCTGCTCTCGGAGGCGGCGGACTTGGCGTCCAGCTTCATGTCGGAGCGGCGCGGGCCCGTGGGCGACGCGCGCGCGCGCAGCTGCTCCGGGGACACCTTCACGCCGGCCTTGGCCAGCAGCCTGCAGCAGATGGTACAGGTTGTAAAGCCAATGAAGGAAGGATGGACTGGGGTAAGTCCGCCAAGGTCTATCACACCAAGCGTAGCAAATAGATTGGTTTATTAATTATTATACAAATTTAAATAGTAATATATATAATTATGATTTAAAAAAAAGAAACTTAACGTAAAATTAATGTAAGTTAATTAATGACTGAAGCGATCTAATTCGGGAGCATATTTTGGCTCCACATCACTTTTTCTTCGACTATTCATTTTTTTTATAATATGAAGAGTGCTAAAGCATAAATCAATCACTTACTGGCTGGCTAGTTCAGGGTCGAAGCGGGTCGGCATTTGCAGCACGGGCAGGTCCTTTGTGGAGATGCCGCGGTGTTGTCGCGACATGTGCGAGTGGAGGGAGTTCCTGGACTTGGCTACTGTTCCACAGAGGACGCACCTGTCGATACCAATTAGTTGCTTAAGTACTGATGTAGAGCTGACACATCATTAAAGAGATTCAAAGTAGGTACTCTTCAAAGAGTTTTTAACATAAGTACTCTATATTCTAAAGATTTAATTAAATTCTTAGCTAACTAAGCTTCTGCTTAGCTTGGAACTAGATGGCGCTGTGTATAAACGTCCTGGAATTTGGAAATATTTATTTATTATTTAGAATTTTTAGGTTAACCATTATACACCAATAACACGATTAACACCAATTTATATTTCCTTAATTGGTCCTTTTTGTTGGATTGTCATCTACAACGAATGAAGGTCATAAATTCAGTAATTAATCGTATACTTACCGGTATCCAGGGCACACAGTGTGCTTGTCTTCGAGGTGGGTACGCAGGGTGTGAGCTGATCGGTAGATTTTTCCACATTTGGGGCAGGGCCTGGGGTCCGTCGCCCTCACGCGCAGCAGGTCTTGAGTGCGCCGACATCCACCTAAAGCAATCATTCGTCAATTCACAGAGTCTCTGAAAACTACCCAACACCTAGCTTTAAAAATCCTTACCTTTCAATCGGTATGCTAGTCTTTAAAATTAAAAATGCAATATGTCTACTTCGTAGTTTTATTCTCGTGTTTCATATAAGCAGACAATTTTCGTTGGGTAAAAATTAAATTATTACGTATATACGATATCACTAATACAATCGCAACTAGAATCGTTACTCACATTGAACATTTGGTTATTGGGACTAATTTATAATAATATTGTACGCTTAAAATATTTATATTCCTTACGATATACAAGATTGCCTCACAGGCGTCAGGAACAATTTCATCTACTTGCTAAACTTTACCGATTTTTATATATCTTCGGATCTATGCATTTATTCCTTTCGCATATATTTGGGTAGGTACTGATTATTATTGTATGCAACACCGGTGACCGTTCTCAAATCAAGATATACCCTCGTATTTATAATAAAAATATTCGTCGCTATAAAATAGTTATTTTAATGTTAAATATTAAATGCTCGGTATAGTGTATAAAATGGATTATATATTTCTAGTAACACTAGTTGTCGTAAGGAACACTAAACGTCTAGAAATGAAGAACAGTCAACTGCGCTGCCGAGTCAAAAAATTGCAATCTCTATTTGAAAAATATGTATGTATATA
>DWAJ01002972.1:0-15890 GCA_018238005.1 Eurema mandarina
AGGTGCACTACACCGACGCTCCCCACTTTGAGTCATCAGATGTTGAGACTCATTGGCCCAGTAATTACGCTGGCTACAGTGCCCTTCAGACCGGAGCACAGTGACATTTTCACGTCACTGTTCAGGCTGTTCAGTTGCCATAACACAAGCTTTCTGTTTAGCTTGGAACTAGATGGCGCTGTGTATATAATTTTTTATTTATTATTTACGTCAGTTTTATGTCCTTAAATCGCATATATTTCTTAAAAACCTAGTACTTATGCGAAATATTACAAACAAAATAACAATGAAATAAAATCAAAATGCTGAAACCTTTAATGTTCTATGTCTTTGCATTTGTATGTATGTATTTTACTCTTGTTGTGTCTAGAGCGGCTTTGAATCTTAAACAAAGGAATATTACCTGCAGTGATACTGAATGTCTTTTTTGTGCGTAAAAGCTATATATTTTTGAAGGTAGGTTTTATTCAAAGTATGCATTTCTAAGAGTAAGAACTTAGCAACAGCTACAATAGTTATCAAGTTCTAAATCGCGCTAACGATATTTATTTAAAAACCCCAGTCGAAAATCTAAGAAGATTTATGCATAACTAAATAAGTTTGATATAAGACGTGTAAGCAACAATCGTTTTTTATAAACGTACAAACGATTAAAAAAAGTATGTTAACGAATACATTATGAAATATTTTTACATAAAAAAAAATTTGGTTGAATTTTGTCGCCATAAACATGTGATAAACATTAGGCATTTTCGAATCCAAATTAATTTCAGATGCTTTGTCTTTTTGTTTAGTCCTATTTACTATCATTTTCAGTTAACTGTTCTTGAAGTCAAAAATGAAAGTATGTCAAATTACTACCAAAGACAACTAACTAATTACCGTGAATTCTAGCTGAAACATAATCTCTACAAACATTAACTTTAATAAGGTCCTCCGTTTAAAGAATGTTACATTTTTCCGATAATCTAATAAGCACTATTAGGTCGTCCTGGAGCCGAGAAGATTGCCTTTTAAAAGAAGCTGAATCAATTTGCGAAGACTCATTTTCAGGGCTACCAACTGTCCGGGATTTATAGCGAAACTTCGAAAGGATCTAGAAAAATTTGCTTGGAATAAAGTCCGTCTACATTGGGTTGGATGATTGCTTTAAGTTTAAATTAAACTAACATTGTAGCTTTAAAACTAAAACAGTGTAATAAAATGAGTTCGTATGTTGTTATTTAGTTGCCATATGAAAAAAATAAAAAGCTACGTTGATTTAAACTAATGTTTAGTAAAAATTTATAACAATAAATGTTGTACTTTTAAAACTATATGGGTCCAGCTGCTAGTACATCAGGAAAATAAAATGAGACTTTGAACGCTCGTAGAATTTTATTAGTTTTTTTTTGTTATTTTAAGTGACTACTGGCCAAATACTCATACGTAAATTAAATTTAAGCACGCCTCAAGACTCGTAATTTTGACAGAATTTTATGGCGAACTCTCAAATCGGACCGGTTTAAGTTGTACTTAAATTTAAGTTGCGTGTCAGCATCCGGCAATAATATCATATCTTCTAGTTAATTAATTGGTATTTATTAGAGCCTCGTACCAACTTTGCACGTATGTTTGATGCATGCCTATTATACATGTAAACCTTCCTCAAATCAAATTCAAAATCCGATGCGTAATTACAGATGCAGACGCCAAAAGCGACTTTGTTTACTTCCTATTGCTATAATAGTATGGAGTTACGATATAATCCTTATTAATATTTTCCAACCACACATAATACGAAACGTGTTTTAAACAAGCCATGATTGTTATTTGGTATATTTCAAAATATATCCAAAGACAAAGAGAATATTATATGAATAGAAACTTATTACGTTCGGAAACTGGCAACCTTAGCAAAGCGGTATTTTATTCGTCAGGGATTTGTGGAAAATGTTGCCTGGCAACCCAACATTTTGTTATATTCGCTAAAGTTTTGTACAATATTTACTCTGTAATTATTTTTGATTGAGTTTAAGACTTAGACCGTTTGCTTACTTTGTACATTAACGGTTTCGTAAGGAAGGGATTAATAAATATTTAGTTAGTATTTTTTTATGGAACGACATTGTTTTTACATGGTGATTAGATGACATAGGTTCCACAGACATTATTCGCCAAATTCTCGGAATAAGTAGTTTTTCGCCAAACGTTATAGGTCGCGTCACGAATGTTTAGCGCTGGACAAGAATAGCTGCGCATCGGTAGAATCGCGGTCGTTATTGACGTATTGGTGCGAGAAAGACAACACGCCTGGGGGAACCAATCAACGCTCGCGCACCCGACGATCACGCGCCCCGCGTGCCGCGCCGTCCCCTCGATACCTTATTTTTGACTTCTGCGCAGGTTTCGTTCAGCGCTAAAGATTCGTGACGCGCCTTATACTATACATATAAACTATCTTTTCCCTTAAAAAATCCGCTTGATTTTATTTATTATTTTGCCTATAGATTATACAAGTTACATTGTTCGTGTATGTCATACCTAAAATATATTATTTGTATCACTGCAGGTATTTGCACTACAAAATAGAGATGATATTCCCTTAACATTAATCCGTTTTAGCTTTTTAATTTTACAGGAGTTATTCTGTTTTATCTGTAGTTAGTTTTAAATATATAAAAGAAATTTAAAGAGTATAATTCATACATAACAAAACTCAACTTTCACGTCGGCAAAGCGGCTGGATTGTTAGTAGTTTGTTATAAAAATATGCGCCATTTTGACCGATTATGCAACAGAGGAATGCAATCGCTTCTTTTAGCCTTCATTCGATTACTGTTATGAATCACTTACCGAGCCCCGTGGTTTTGCTCCCTTATTTTCTAATTACAGGGATAAAAACTATCTTATGTTTGAATTTAGGCTTCAATCTACCTTTATGCCAAAAAATAGCCAAATCTATTAATTAAAATATAATTAGTTTTGATGTGAAAAAGTAGCAAACATTCATAATTAATCTATACACATATTTATTATTGCAAAGAAACCTTTCTATTCGATTTATAAGGTATGTGTCTAAATTAATGTACTATGTATATCATAACATATTAACAATAACTCTTAATTATACCGTCTCATTAATTCCCTTAATTACTATGTTTTGTAATATTAGTCGTAATGTAGTGTAGTACTTCGACGCATTAATACAGAGAAAATAACACTTATAATTATGCTTCTTTTAATGCAGGAGTGACGTCACAGACTTAAATAGGTATCCTACTATTATACTTGGTTATTTTGTGAGAATGAATTTGTGGATGTATGTTTGTTATTCTTTCACGCAAAAACGGCTGGACCGATTTATTTGAAATTTTGTATATACATAGGTGATATCCTGGATTAACACATAGGATAACTTATATCCCGGTATTGTTCCGGGACCGGGAACTACGCGGGTAAAACCGCGGGGCACAGTTACGCAATATAAGAAATTGTTCGTATAACAAGAACATTCGCGGCGCAAGCTACGGAAGTCAACGGTGTTTCGGCCTTGCGCCGCGCGCCGAAGGTGAAAGTCTTGCTATTAAACCTCGACCCGACATCCTCTTGATCACGTTGGCACGATCACTACTTGCCTGGCTGAAACCGCTTAATGATATAAGTCCCATTATTAAATGATTTTTTTTTTATGATAGGTTGTCTTCGTTGAAAATTTTAGTTTGTGTTAACGTATATTTCGTTATCGCTTGCTTTGCTTAAACGGCTTAAGGGTATAAGTCCGATATTTGTTGGACAAGTTTGGTGTAACTTGTCTTTGGTAATTTTTTTAGGTTATAAATGAGTCATTTTCGTGTTATTGTATATTTGTTGAAAAATGTGTCTCAATGTCTTTAATTAAAACAAATAGAATAATTATAATGAAAACGTTTCTATCATCGCTGATTAACTAATGAGCTAAGTAGAAAGTTGTGTTACGTTGTATGGTAGACACTAGACGCGTAATAGGTACATTCCATTGACCGCCCGCATTTTTTCAATAAACCTATTGTTTATATACAAAGGTTTTACCTGGTGTGAGAAAAAGCCAAGTCACTAGTAGTCGAAATAATAACAGTAATCTAAAGTTTATTATAGCTCAAAGCGATGTAGTACACCTTCACGCATGATTGAATATGGCAATTCGAGGGTCGCCAGCTGCGAGATGCCTTTTAGTTGGCTCTCATTCAAATTATACTCTATTGTTATACGCAACACTGATAAAATTACGTAGACACTTACTATACAATCTCAATCTTGATTCTTGACAAATAACGGATAAACAAGAAGAATCATAGAATGCGTGTTCTATACTAAAAGCACAAAATACTTCTATGATTATAGTCCGACTAATTAAAGAGGTGCCTAGTTTAAAAGACTTATAAGAAATATATGTCATTTTTATTAAGGTTATAAGATTAGACCAACTTATCTATTGACCATTTATACTACTTCAAACAAATTATCGATAGAACTTAAGAACAATCACGATAGATGAAAATTATAAAAGGCGGATTACAAGGATAATGAGCCATCCTTTGCTAGGAAGGGTCGCTGTGAGTTGCGCGCCCTCTTTCAAACTAGGAACGCCGAACGTCGGAACGACGCTCACGGCTCAGTTTGGCGCGAGACTCGGTCGCGAACGCACGTGTTTTATAGCTATGTAGTGTCTATTTGTACAACTGCTAAGTTGATCGTTTTATGTGATACTCTTGCTTGTTGAGGTTGGCATTATGTTTGAACTAAGCGCTCCATTTTTGAATAGTTAACTGAACTGTGAAAATTGTTACCATAATTGGACTTTTGTGTTTCGGAACGGAATAAGAAAGGTTGGTTATGATTAATTAATTAATAAAATAATTAATTGTTTTTATTATCTTTTTTATAATCTGGTTTAATAACTTTCCCCGCTTAGACAAGTATTTAAGAAGATTTTTACTAATTGAAATGTTACATTATTCAGATTTAATAAATTTGCATTAAATCCGTTGTTTCGTAAAATATTTTTTTTACTTTCTCGTAACACGAACAGTTGTGACGTCTTTTCAACGTAAATAAAGATAAATTTCAGCAGACATTACACGTAGGTACCTATTTAAATTATAAAATATTTTACAATCGTAAAACAAAATTTCTTTTTAGTTTTTATTCTTATTATTCTTTATGAATAAATTTTAGGGGTTTATTTTATTAATTTGTTCGCATTACTGGTGTCAAATCTACCTGGCCCTTTGTCGCGATATAGCGGTCTCGCTCACTCTTAGATACAGCTAAAAAGGTAGACTGAACTCATTTCAAATTTTCAGAATATGTACATTCACTGCGTCAACATCTTTTTTTCTTTTATAATGCCTCAATACTATAATAGTTCTGAACTTTTAGATTCATTTTATAAGTACTGCAACTGTTAATATTTTAATGTTTTACATCATGTAATATGTTTTTGTTTTGTTTAATTTATTTTTGTTGTGAAATAAGGTTTCTCGTAATCGCTAAATATATTTAAATGTAATAAGAAAATGGCGGCCACAGATTACACATGGTTGAGTTGCCTACGTGTAAACTTTAAATAAAATTTTTATCTGTGCCTTTTAGTATAATATTATTATTTATACGAAAATGTTTGTATACTATAGCAATCGTAAGGAGTTATATAATTGTGTTAATATAATTAAAATAAAAATGACTACTTTAATATTAAGTACATATTCCAAAGATTTTCTTCCTTAACCATTAAGAGAAATACTAGTAACGTATGAATATTTCCAGTACATTTTTTCTTTCTCGAAATTACACTTAATAATAAGCTTGGCTTAATTCCAAGATTTCTTTTTTATTAAATGAGCTTATATTTAAGTACCCATATATTATTATTAAGTACGTACTACAGCGTGCATAAGACAGATAGAAATTGTTTTAGAATTTCAAACATTTCAATGTTATAGATTAAAAATGAATTCGTGTACCTACCAAATTTTTACTAAAGCAACTCCTTTACAAGAAGTAAAATATAAATTACACCTAAATATAATCTGTAAATGTGTTACAATTTATTACGATATAAGTGAGGTCGATATTTCAACAATAAATTAGGTAACATACACGTTAGAGCTGCGACGCCATATTGGTGATTTATTCGTCTTGATCCATTCCATTGTCTGTTGAAAAGCACTCACTTTGTCCATAGGCCATAATACGGCAGCAATGTACCTGCATTGTATGGAAATTGTGATTAGGCTTCGTGATAAATTACATGCTATTAGGCTTTATAGCCGATGTGGACAGTTATATTTTATAACGGAATACTGTCCTGTTTCAAAGTAAACGAGAAAAAGATGAGAATAAAAACAGATTTACAACATTATATTTTGCAGTTCTATTTGTTTTTTAAAAGATTCTTTTAGTCTGGTTTTAATATGATTATTTTTAATTTGTAGATTATAAAACGGATTTTGTGATATGAGCTAACGAAGCGAATTAGATAGATACCTTTCAACTTCTCTAGCTTTTGTTCGGGACTTATGTAACGTGATTTAAAATTGATTTTATATTCATCGATGCTTTACCTAGCATTCAATATCAGGAAACCAGTTTAATAAAGACTTGGAACGTTAACAAAGACAATTTTACGTATAAACTAGTTTTGTATATTACCGAAGAGGCAGATCAGTTAACACTTCGTATAGCGGGATGGTAGAACACCGAGGAGTAGGTTTTAGTCTGACATAATTGTCTCCCGGGAATAAATGATACACGCGAACATTTAACAAAAATAAATTTGTGTTTTATTAATACATAGTCTTTAATAATAAAGTCGCTTTCTCTGTCCCTATATCCCTAGGTATCTTTAAAACAACGCAACCTTGTTCTCAGTTCTCATGTAGTTTTTTTTAATAGCTAGAGGGATTCATAGTATATGTATAATACGTGCATAATATATGCGAACGGAGCCGGGGCTGGTCGCTAGTATAATATAAAGAAGATATTAAGATAAAAATACCACATTTTTAATAGAAGTCGCTATCCGGAACTGTCGCCTTCCTCTTTGTCTTCTAGACGCGTTAATTTATTCCAAAGGACATTATTGCTTCATTCCGATTTCTCCACTCAATCTGTAATGGTTTTATTGTCCCTTCGGTAAATCTATTGTTTCCGTAATTATTTTTAACTTACACTGTTTTTATTACGACACTTATACTTTTGTTGTAAGTAAAGTTTACAAAATGTTTTATTATTGAATGTTGAGTACAAAAATCTAATGGCATCGATTAGACACAAAAAAGCAGTTAATGTTAAAGACAACCTAATATTGAATATTAATTTATTAAAAAAACATTTTTAAATACA
Source organism: Eurema mandarina (assembly GCA_018238005.1). NCBI lineage: Eukaryota > Metazoa > Arthropoda > Insecta > Lepidoptera > Pieridae > Eurema > Eurema mandarina. Next base: position 7,366 of record DWAJ01002972.1, read on the forward strand.
GACAGCTAATAAATATAACATGTATTATTCATGGTGGCAACCCATACTTGATACTACCATATTGAGTGCTATCCAACAGAAGATTAACTTATTCGATTATCATAACTACATTGTTAATGTAATATTTTTGATTCTGGCAATAATATTTTTTTGCAAAATATCGATTTATTGGTTTGGAAATACCGTTTCGGGCAGCAAGAGTTAGTCTATATAATTTACAGTCCTGCCCGGGGGACTGTATATATGATATCGTTACATGAAAAAAAAATTCCTAATTCTTTAAAAAAAATCATCATTATTTATTGAAGTATACAACTTGTGTATCTCTATTACACAACGCATTATCGCAGCTTGATAAAGTACTTGAAACTGACCTTGGAGATATTGTTTCCATTTCATTGTGACTATCGTGTAAATATTGTACGGCGCTCTTTCCTCTCCTTTATCTACTAACAAGTCGTTTTACCCGCGTATTTCCCGTTCCCGGGGCAATACCGGGATATAAAGTAGATATAAAGCAACCAGGGTATCACCTCTCTACATGATACGAAATTTGAACTAAATCGGTCCAGCCTTTTTTGCGTGAAAGAGTAACAAATATACATCCATCCTTACATTCTCACAGTAGAATATTTACCAGTCATATTGTTATTAATTTTTTAAGGCTGACAACACATCCGTGAAGTTTTCAAACTAATGTTCATAAGAAATAAGACCGCTTACACTCAGATGTCTTAAAAAAATCTCGTACCAATAAAGCTTTGTTTTATCTTTAGTGTATTACGTTGCATTATACTTTTGCAATTTAATTACTCCATAGATTATGTAAAAATTAGAACGTCATTTAAATCTTCGTTATCTGTGGTATATAATAATATTGGGTAAGAATGTCACCGTTCAAATTTCGAAATTTAAAGTTTTAAGTCTTTTTATCCTATCTATGCTTCCTCCATAGACTACTCCATAGATTAATTCTAAATTATAATATATAATAAACGAATATTCTAATTAACGTACAGATACAATTATTGTTTACCGAAGCATCTACAGTTCCATATAACATTTCCTACAATTTATCTTAATTCCGGGATCAACTGGCGCTTTACCTTGAAACCAACCAGTAATGGTAAGTCAATGATATATAATAGATATTTTATAACTTATAACCATACAAATCTACCGAAAAAAGTGTTCCACACAGCAGCGGCAGCACACATACTAGTCAAAACGAAAGAGCTAAATTATAAAACCAACAAGAACAAAAGAGACAGTTAATTTTGTCAGTTTCGCGTGAATGCACCGGCCAATAACCTAACGGTAAGACGTCCTAATAAGGATGTTTTTGAGTCTTCAAAAATTTGCGCTTATAACATTATCTATTTAATAAAGTATTGTGCTAGGTTATATTGATGAAATATCGTTAGAGAAAGTTTATTTTAAATTAATTAACAGTGCATAGATGACGTCATAGTGTTACGCATTGCTTAAGCGTTGCATGTCGCGTTGTGCAATAAAATCATATGTTATATTTATTAACAACTAGTTGCTTACCGTAGTTTCACTCGCGTGAAATCCGATGTTAGTATTAAAAGATATAGACGAAAAATAAGGAAACGTTAAAATCGGTACAGCCGTTTTTGAGTTATACGGTGTTAATGACCCCTCCTTCGTTTTAGTATCTGTGTTATTAACTTGGATTTATCATTGTTACTAAAAAGTCCTCCGCTAATTAAGAAAGTACCCAAAGATTCTGTTCATAATAATAAATCAGGTATGTTTAGCCCCAACTTTTTTGAATCATAAAAATACCTATTCTAAGGAATCTCCCTTTTATTCTACGAATGTCTATGATAGACATTGCTCTTATATAATAATAATTCTAATACATATCTCATTACCCTACTATTTACCACATGGCACAGCTGGAGTCGACTAATCGGAGATTAGTGATTAAGAACAAAGAGAAACGCTTGCTTCGACCAAGACAACTGAGTAAATAGTTCCTAAAGAATCCTAATAAACAATAACGTTATTTCTTTTATGTTATACTAGCTTTTGCCCGCGTGCGTCCGCGTAGACTTTCATATAAAATTAGAACCCCCCCTTTTCCTCCTCATAACCCTTTTTTCCACTTAAAAAGTAGCCTATGTTTTATCTCAGGTTTTAGACCATCTGTGTACAAAATTTCATTACAATCGGTTCAGAAGTTTTCGCGTGAAAGCGTAACAGACAGACAGATAGACAGAGTTACATTCAAGTATTTTTAATATGAGTAGGGATTGTATAAATACGCATCATTGTATTGTTAACAGTTTAACTAAGATTTATAGGGTCTTTAACTTTCCGGAAGTTTCAAAAAGCGATAAAGAAATAATGAAATTCAGTTGCGACTCGCGAGCGTGGCCTGCCTCGTTGTACGTTAACCGCTATTGACGTTTACGATTTTTTGAAAATCGAACTGACGAATACTAATCGTGTTCTAAATTTGAAAAAGGTATGACGTCATTTGTTTAATTTTTTGTATATGGCAATTACAAAGTAAACAAGATAAACTGAACTATCAACTTTCTTTACTTTGTTATTTTAACTAGCCTTTTCCAAAGTAGTCAATCCCTTATAATTTTTTTCCAAATCAATCGATAACTAGGTACCTAAAATTTCCAATTAAATTCCACTAAAGTATTGTATGAAACAGACTTTACTTAATAATTGAACACATCTTAATCCATACTTACTATAATATTATAAATGCGAAAGTAACTCTGTCTGTCTGTCTGTCTGTTACGCTTTCACGCCAAAACTACTGGACCGATTATAATGAAATTTGGTACACAGATGGTCTAGAGCCTGAGATAAAACATAGGCTACTTTTTAACTAAAAAAACGGTTATAAGGGGGAGAAAGGGGAAGTTAAAGTTTATATGAAAGTCCACGCGGACGGAGTCGCCGGCAACAGCTAGTATGCATTATAAATGAATCTTTTACATATTTAATACATTATTTAAGAAAAAGATAGGCAGAAAAGATAAAAGCACTATCTTTCAGACTTCAGTTGATAAGGAAGTTCAATTTCCTGTTTTATGTTGCTTACCAGGTTAGAATGTTGTGGTAATGACTTATAATCTTCATAATAATATAGATATACAAAACTTTTGCTTACAAAAATGGTTACACCCAAAAATTCATTTTGTTTGACACAACAGAAAGTGGTTCTTTTATAAGGTATTTTAAATCTTAAAACCTCCGGGACGTTAAATTTATATTTTTACATGGATACTTATCATAAACCATTATGGTTTTTTATATACAAAATGCAGGACTGTTTCTCTTAAAGATAATTAAATATCCTTTGTTATACAAATCACTTTAATTTATGCTATAAATGCTGTGGAAAAGCATTTTACACAAGAGATTTTCAAGCATAAGAAACATACAAATAAGTCCGTTAATTTACAATGTAATCAAAGAGTCCTTTGCCGTGGACCGGAGTCAATGAACGTCTTGATTGCATGCCAAAGGATGCGAATCATTGTCCTAAGTGTTCTTAACAATGTATAGACCATACATTGTTATAGCCACGTCTAAATAATAGTAAAACCTACATAAAAATGTAGAATGTCTATTAAAGGCTTGCATATTGGCTATAGAAATGTTTTTGGATGGCGTCACTTCCATCTGGCGGTACACTAACTGTTTTGTATTTTCTCATAGATTTCTTTTTCAACTCGACTTATATAATCTTCGAATTTTTTAATATTTCCTTTATTTTGGTTAATGTATATTTAGATTAGTTGAACAGATATTTATTTATTTATTTATTTAGATACACTGAGAAGCTTACACAATAGATATATACAGGTAAAATTACAATAAACTACTTATATTAACATATGCTGCTCTTAATTGTGTTATTATAATTAATACAGATATATTAAATTAATAGTATGTATTTTTTGTTTTTGGCAACAGGATAGGGCTTTTCAAATGAAACAGGTTTTTATTATATGGTTTTGAGCTCTTATAAATTTATCTTCAGTAATTATATGCAGAATTTTCGTTTGACACCATTGTAGAGAACTGAAATAGGTATATATGTACCAGATTAATGATCTGCATATTGGTTGGTTATATAATAATAATCACAGATGGCAAGTGTAGGTGGAAGGAAACTGTTATAAACCTTATTTACACATCAACAAGTATGAAGTTAGCTAGGTCAAGGTGTGAACATGTTAAAAAATATACATATCAAGATAAAAAATGTGCATAATCATTGTTGGGGATGGTATACTTGAGAGTATATGAGTATCACAAATAAATTAGAAATAATGTAAGTAGAATCTAGATATATGCACAAAAAATAATTACAGCTTTTCTATAAAATTATTTGATTTAAGTAATTTCTATATAAAATTATATTGTATAAGTACCTAAGTATTTAAGGATTATCTACGTAATTGTTTCATAGCCCTGCTTAGAATGGTAATAAATGGCACTGTATTTAAAATAAGCTTCTTGAAATATTATTTATTTATTTATTTACACTTTATTGTATACACTTTAAAAGAAATACAACACATAAGATACATGAAAAGAAGAAATATACATACAAATGGCGGCTTTATCGCTTGGCAGAGATCTCTTCCAAGCAACCTTTAATAAAGAAGTACATGAAAGTAATAAGGCAGTGTATACAAAAAAAAAAATAAAAATAAAATGAACACACACACTATAATAAAATCTTTACACAAAATAGGAAAATAATAAAAGAATAGTTAGTTTAACTTAGACTTAAGTAATATTAGAATGATGGTAGTGACTTTTTAGATGAGCTTTAAAAGAAGACAGACTTTGCGCTTTCCGTATATGTACCGGTAAAGCGTTCCACAATTGAACAGCTTTAACCGATACGGAAGCGTTATAAAATCTGGAAGAGTGAGAAGGAATACGTAAAGTAAGATTTTCATTAGATCGAAGATTTAAACTTGTTGCTGATAGAAACTCAAACTTACCTTTTAAATAAGGGGGGAAAGTAGGGGTAAATAAAATGTTGTACAATAGAGTGAGCACATGCATATTCCGACGCATACGAATAGGCAGCCAATTCAATTTAGACCGGAAAGTAGAAACATGGTCAAATTTCCTTAAGCCAAAAATGAACCGTATGGCATAGTTTTGTAAGCGCTCTAATTTATTTAGCTGATCTTGCGAGAGATTGGAAAAACAATATATATGTACACTTTAAAAACAATTAAAAACACAATATTGCTTTCAGAGCTCCAAACTCTTATCGTCACTAGCTACGGAGGCCAAGGCAGATCCGCGCAGCGAAGCGGCCGCCATCTTGGATTATTACCGACACCAGCTTGACCTGTTCTCCAATATGTGCCTCAATAGACAGTATCTGGCCTTGAACAGCCTGTCGCAACAACTGCATATAGATTTAATACTCAAGTTAGTAAAATCAATTCTGTTAAGGAACATATGCAGACAGATACATATAGGTCGCGTCACGAAGCTTTAGCGCTGAACAAAACCTGCGCAGAAGTCAAAAATCAGGTATCGAGGGGACGGCGCGGCGCGCGGGGCGCGTGATCGTCGGGTGCGCGAGCGTTGATTGGTTCCCCAGTCGTGTTGTCTTTATCGCCCCAATACGTCAATTACGAGCGCGATTCTACCGATGCGCAGCTATTCTCATCCAGCGCTAAACATCCGTGACGCGACCTACACACACATGTACACCCACGCACATACATACGCACGCACGTACACACGCACGAAAGCTTTATTTTGGATATACATTTCAATTAAAACAAAAATACAATCCTTATATAGAATGTCCATAATCCATATATGGACTGTATTTTTGTTCAATCCATATATGGGCATTTGCTTTTGTCAACTATTTATTTCATTTCTTGTGAATATACTCGAAGTTAGCCATCATTCGTCACCTAAAAATTTGGTTTATATCTTCAGGTGCATGTCGAATGCGGCCCTGCCGCACGAGGTGCGCGCGTCGTTCTGCCGGCTGATGCTGCACCTACACGTGGACCGCGACCCGCAGGAGCCCGTGACGCCGGTCAAGTACGCGCGGCTCTGGAGCGAGGTGTGCGACAGGATACACATTCACGAGTCAGTACTAGCCTCTCTCACCTGCACGTGGTCTATAGAGATATATACTGCGATTATCACTAATTCAACGCTTGTGAATTTTCCTTTTAAGTTTCCTACTTTTAAGGACAGCTTTCCACTTTAGTCGTGACGCTGCGAGCTACCAACACGCCCGAAATGTAAAAATATATTTAAATCATTTATCCGCAGTCAGAGACGTCATTTTCATATCAAAATAAAGCAGCAAGCCAGTCCCATCAAGCGATAATGATATCAAATATCAGTACATACACACATATGCAGCTGAGATTCTCTAACTCCTTCTTTTCACTGTCATCTCTGGAACTACACTTTCGGGTAAAGAAATACTTTAACGTTATAATAAATATCTGAGTACGCGAACAAAGCCTTGTATCGCAACTAGTTTAAAATACCAACTTCAACCAACAATGCTACGTCTTTGTCCCCAGCTACCAATGCGTCCGCGGTGGGCCGGACGCTACAAGAGAGAAAGTTAAGGAACAATTCGCGTCAACGATTTGCTTCGTAGAGAACTACCTGTCCAACGTGGTCACGGGCACGTGGTACTTCAGTGACCACGACCAGAACAAGCTGACGTATGAAGTCGTGAAGCTGGCGAGGGAACTAATCTATTTTGGGTTTTATAGGTTAGTTTATTATAAAGTAAAAGGCTGAACTATATTTATAGTCCTTCGAGCCGGATTTGAGGATCATTCTTTAAAGGATTTTCTTTCATTATTAAAAGAATTTATGAATTTCCAACAGCTTCAGTGACCTTCTTCGTCTGACGAAGAAGTTACTCCGTATCCTGGACTGCGTCACCGCTATGGACCTGCTCAATGAGACCAGCGCGCTCGCGGGAGACGTCGAATGTAAGATATATCGATTTTTTTTGTCTACAAAAATATAACATTAAAAAAAATGTTCGTGATGAATTTATCGCTAATAATTTACGGTTCAATATTTTTTATAAAGAGTGATCATTTGGAAATTGTTCACACTCAAACTTTAATTTAAATATTATTAAGTAATATTAAATTGATTTTCAACCCACTTCAAAAAGGAGGAGGTTCTCAATTCGACCCGTTTGTTTTTTTTATTTATTTTTTTTCTATGTTTGTTACGCGATAACTCCTCCAATTATGAACCGATTTGAATAATTCATTTTTCGGCGTATAGGTTAAACAACCCCTAGGTTGCAATATCTCCGCCGATTATAAAACTATTTGAACGATTATTTCTTTGTTGAATAGGTATTATCATGGTGTCGGTTTTATTTTTTTTACGTTAATTATTACAATACCGTTCAAATTCGACTGAAATAGTATTTTATGAACCTTGACTTTTAAAACTCGATTAGTAAACTCTGTATTAGTACGCTAAATACGTGTATCTGTCTGTATGTCATCTAATATATTTTATGTATACTGCAAGCAGCTTCTGAAGGAGAACTGAAAAAACGTAAGTTCACTGACTGTGTTTGAACATCAAATCATCAAAAAAAACTGTTTGTTCATTGAAAATATTAGAAATATAAGTATTACTTGAAAAAACTGTGTTAACATATAGATATTGATACTGTCACTAACTATCTGGTGAAGATTTTTTAAAACCAGAGCAGTTGATACACAGAAATTCAATTATCGACCTTATCACAGTGAAGTAAAGTCCATGAAGAGGAAATTTTAGAACATTTTCGTATGCTTGCTTTAACTCCCTACCTATAGAGATAGGTAGAGACACCATACATTTTGACAGTGGTAGGAAAATATCAAAGATTATATAAGCAGAAAGTCATATAATATATCTTTTATTAATTTAAATAAATAACATCTCACGTTGTTTGCCCGCGATTGACTTCTAAACTACTGAACCTATTTTAAATTTAATTTGTACTCTGTGTGCAGTTTAATCCAACTTAAGATATGTATAAGCTTCTTATTGCCCTGGGAATGCGTTCAAAACCGCGGGAAACGGCTATATATTACTTGATTAGTTAATGAACACATGAATGTCTGCAGCTGAAGGAGGCGTTCTGCGCACGATCGGGGACATGGGCGCTGTCATGACGAGCATCACCCTTGGAACTGCGCATAATGTACGTTATATTAATAATTATTAGTAATTTGTATGCGTGTGTGCGTGCGTGTACGCAGTTAAAACAATAACAAGTGCGTACACACACGCACTTATAGAATAACAGCTTTTAGTTTATTGTTCAGTATTAAAAATTCAATGGGGACTTGTTTTGGTGAATTCTTACGACTATAATATGGACAAGATAATAGGCCACTTTTGACATTTCATCAAAATTCAACAACGTAACCTTGTAACGGCGGGCATAAAATAAGAACTGCACAATTGCTTAACTTTTTTCAATTACGTTTACA
>DWAJ01002973.1:0-15890 GCA_018238005.1 Eurema mandarina
TTAAAAAGTAGCCTATGTTTTTTCTCAGGCTCTAGACCATCTGTGTACCAAATTTCATTACAATCGGTTCAGTAGTTTTGGCGTGAAAGCGTAACAGACAGACAGACAGAGTTACTTTCGCATTTATGATATTAAAAGTATGGATAAAACAAAAGAAATGAGCAATAGATCCGCTTTTACATATTAATCTTAAACAAACTATACTATAATACAAAATGCCTAACCCGCGCCAACAAACGTTCAGCAAGTTCAACGTGATTCTTTAAATTGCCATAACTTTTTTATTTTATCCACCGATTGACATGAATTAAACACTAAATGTTAAGTGAAGCTTACCTCAATATATCATTGAAAACCCTATCTAGATAGGATAAGTCGTTTCTGAGATTAGCGTGCACAAACAAACAGACAAAAATTAAAAAAATCATTGTTTTGGGTTCTATTGCGTTAATAAAGGTCGCCTATAATATTTTTTCTCATATATCTTCCATGTACAGACAGCGACTCGTTACGTTTTTATTATATGTATAGATAGATGATTAAGGAACTATATTATAATGAAGTACCTACAGTAATAATTAATTTTAAAATTACAAAAAAATCGCTCTCATAAATTCCTCTCTGTTTCGCGGAAAATACGCGCTAAACGAAAATGGCGCCGAAAATAAATGCAGATACAGAAACCAGACGCGCTTTAATCAAATTATCTTGCACATGGCCCAATAAACTGTTTGATATCATTATAGCTTCATTTATTTTTATTTTCTACCTACGTGCATAGACAAACCTATATTAAAAAATCCATACTAATGTTATAAACTAGCTGTTGCCCGCGACTCCGTCCGCGTGGGCTTTCATATAAACAAACGTTCAGCAAGTTCAACGTGATTCTTTAAATAGCCATATCTTTTTTATTTATCAACTGATTGAGATGAATTAAACACTAAATGTTAAGGGAAGCTTTCCACAAAAAACCATTGAAAACCCCGTCTAGATAGGATAAGCCGTTTCTGAGATTAGCGTGCTCAAACAAACACAAACAGACAAAAATTCCAAAACTCATTGTTTTGAGTTCTATGGCGTTAATAAGGGTCTCCTATAATATTTTTTCTCATATATCTTCCATGTACAGACAGGGACTCGTTACGTTTTTATTATATGTATAGATATAGATAGATATAGCTCTAGCTCAATAGTGTAGCAGCGCCTTTACAAAATGTTTTTATTGTAAGTCGTGTAAACTTGCGAGACGCTTGTAAGCGCACGTTCGGTGCTTGACACTGCGTGGACAAAACGAACAACTTTGTTAGAACATTGCTAAGAATATTGTACCTTTATGTTGGTTTTTTTAAAAGGTAGCTTTGAATAGAAGTACTGATTGTCAAACGTTATAGAAACAGTGGTTTAACAGTTTACTAGTTAGGGCTTGCAGGGTTAGGTCAATGACCTTAATAGTTTTTTTTAATTGAGAAAAATAATATATTCTCTTTTTTCTCTTCTTGCCCGGAAGAGATTTCTTTATAGTGACAACTTATGATTATTATTTAGGATATCTTGTAAGTATAATATTTTTAAAATAATATAGGTACCTAAATAAAATTTAAAATACACAATTGATCTATATGGAACCGTAGTAGCAGGTAACAGTTGTAGGGAAATAAAAAACGTGTGACGTCATCGTTCTCATTATGATGTAGCCTAAAGCCTTCCTCGGTGAATTGTCTATTCAATAAAAAAAAATTTTTCGATTCGTACCAGTATTTCCTGAGATACGCGCGGTCAAACAAACAAACTCTTCAGCTTTATATATTAGTATACATATAGATATACTTAAGTCACATTAACACACACACATCAGACTTTTTACTCAAAAAACACATAACGAACAAATTGGCAACACATTGTCAAAAAAAAAACAAAGGTAAAGCGAACGGCATTTTATAGTTAAAAAGTTTCGTTTTTTTATAACCGGTCAAATCATTACTGTCTCTCTCTTAATAGTAAATAATACAAACTATGTTTTTAGAACAAATACTTTCACCTGAACAGACAATAACAATGTTGCCAGATGTCAGATATTGTGTTAATTGCGAAAATTGCCAGTTACCGCTTCACTATTTTACTATTCCATAGACAATAAAGAGTTATTTCTGTCTATAGTTTAAATATTATTGTTTTTTACAAGCCAGTATTCTTTAAGAGTAATGTTTGACAATCAAAAAAAAAATTGTTTTTTTCCTAATTTTTATGATGTACTATCTACTAGCAGCCCTTGCTTTGTATATTAATATATTATGCATATAAACCTAAAATATAAATTCACTCAAAATCCGTTGCATAGTTTCAAAGAAACATACGAACACACAGACAACGGAATGCAACTTTGCACTATATTACTGAAGTGATTAGTCTCATAAATATTGACTTATTTTAAGATATAATGTAATATAATATGTAGTATAAGTAATTTTACGTTTCTATTATATTTACATAAAAATACAATAAAATTTATACCATCGTATATCTTAGAATACCAACAATCAAGAAATAACCTATTAAAAACATAAGCCATCCTTACATTTGTTTAACTTAATGGCTTAACGAGAACATAAGATAAACCGTTTTTTCTAAAATTCCACAAAAAGCAGATAAAACAATTTAGTGCAAAAACCCAAAACAATTTCAAAGACGCCGCGTTACGGTATAATGCACAAGAAAAAGGTCTCACAGACATATGTATCGGGGTGACTTCTACCCCATATCTTGAGACAGACAGGTGGCATACCCCATTGTTTTGATATTTAAATTCCTTACTTCCTTCTTCCCACGAAACTCATTCTTGAGGAAACTAAATTACTTTCATGTATCCAGTCAAAAATGAACCTTAAAACCGTACTATAGAACACAATTTACTATAGAAGACGGTATCATATACCTACCTAAATATAATTACAAATGTTTATTTTGTAATACATTTACACGTGTACAAGTGTTATTTTTTTAATATTATTTATTTATTTAATACTTAGTTCCACAGTTTTACCGACATGGTTCTTGATTCTTATATTTTAATCTACGCTCTAATCTACCCGCATCACGAGCTTCATGCAAATCCATTTAGTAAAGTGCGCGTCATTTATGTTTAGCGCTGGACGAGAATAGCCGCGCATCGGTAGAATCGCATTTGTAATTGACGTATTGGTGCGAGAAAGACAACACGACTGGGACAACCAATCAACGCTCGCGCACCCGACGATCACGCGCCCCGTGCGCTGCACCGCTACCTCGATACCTTATTTTTGACTTCTGCGCAGGTTTCGTTCAGCGCTAAAGTTTCGTGACGCGTACTATAGTTCGCTGTAAAAGAATAACAAACATACTTACCTACAACCTTACAAAGATTCAAGTTTTTATTTTAGTAGAATAGAATGCTGGATTCTTATTAATATGATAGACCCATATTATTTTTAATAAGGCGAACAAAACTACGGTTAATAGATAGTCTAAAATATAATTTAACTCTAAAAAAACTACACTTATTTTTTATCTCAATAGCTTATAATAAAAAATGTTGGAACAAATTTTTATCAAACGTTTAGTTTTTATCAAGTTTAATCGTTACGCTCTATTTAGTAATAAAACTCAATTCTAAGCTGTTTCAATAAATTTATAAGTGAACCAAGCGTTGGTGGTGTAATGGTCAGCATAGTTGCCTTCCAAGCAGTTGATCCGGGTTCGATTCCCGGCCAACGCACACTTTTTGTTTCTGTTTATTTTGTTTCTGACCCTTGAATATTGTAATAGTTATATTGTAATTTATAATGAAACTACAACTGTATATTTTTATTTTTAAACAACTATCAGACTTTCTTGTCGGTTCTTCTCTGTGGATACTGCCTTCGGTACCGGTGAATATTTTTTTACCGGATTCAAAAGTGTTTATTTTTATATTGTATTTCATTCGTGCTTTAATTATACTTATTATATAATTATAAACGTCTTACTTTGTTTGGTTTGGTTTATTTTGGAAACTATAAAATCTGAATTTATTAATTGTATAACAGTTTTTATTCGGGTCACACTCGTACACGTTACACTTATAATATGATCTATACTTATTAATATTATAAAGCTGAAGAATTTGTTTGTTTGTTTGTTTGAACGCGCTAATCTCTGGAACTACTGGTTCGAATTGAATTTTTTTTATTGAAAAGACCTTTTATTGAGGAAGGCTTTAGGCTGCATTACATCACGCTGCGACTAATAGGAGCGAACAAATAATTGAAAAAGCAATCGACGGGGACGAAGTCGCAAGCAACAGCTAGTTATACATATATGGGACTGTAGATACAATTTGATTATATCAAAAGATTTTTATGATTTATTATTTCGATTCACGTACCTTTAACCAAGTTATGTAGCGTATATTCAGGAAGTAATGACATCACCAATACAATGACATGGCAAAAACCCAGTGTTAATAAAGAGTACTTCATTTTAATGACTTCTTAGACACATTTTTCCCATCAATAACTTCTACGCAACGGGAATAACGCAGGAATCCTCAATTGAGTTTGAGTCATTGCGTCCTAGTTAGACAATTATCGTACATACGTAGTTGATTTTTTTTTTCTAAATTAAGGTAATATATTTTAAATTCTTTTTATACTAAAAGCTTTATATTTAAATTAAAGGTGGTAGAGAAATGTCGTAAGTCTAGCCGTTCCACTTTCCCAAAGAAAAAAATGGTATTCCATCAGTTATCTACGCTTCTATCAGTAAGTAAGGCACCATTTTTTCCTACCTTCTCTATTCCAGGTTGTAATGAGTGCATCACGACTTGAAGCTAAGTGTATCTTTGCGACTGTTAATGGGCCGAGATGGCCGTGGTCTTACTAAGACGAAGTCGCTGCTTCACCCAAAATTATATTAAAACAATGTATTTTATTAATAAAAAAGAAATTCATGTTACTACACTTTGCATGAGGCCATTTCGATGCAATAAGGAGGAACACAATTGTTTAGATTCATTCAGCAAACGATCAATATAAGCCATCTTTTATAGTCCATTTAAAAGGACTACATATAGGCTATTAGATCATCAACAAATTTCATCTCATAGGACAACAATTAATCAGATCACTGATGCGTCAGTCACAACAAATATACTAGCGTCTACTAAATGTGCTAAGATTTACGACTTTCATGTACTAACTGAATCATTCAGGGGGTTTTCAGTACCGAAATATTTCTTACAAGGAAAATGACGCCATTTTTTATGTATGTTTCAATGATTCAGCGTTTTCACAATTAGGTAAGTAGAATTACAGATGCGATTGTTTTTTGTTTGATATAGTAAAATTGATGCTGTTCTTTTTATATTTATAAAGAACTATTTTTTACTACGATCCGTACCTAATTATACCTATTATATACTGACGAACGCTTGACACAGTGGTAACACAACTTTCTGCGCGAAGGATCGCGGGTTCGATTCCCACACCGGAAAAATATATTTGTACTTTACATTTGTATTTTTCTAGGGTCTGAGTGTTGCTATGTATTGTATGTATGTATTTACAAAAGAAAAGTATGTATGTGTAATTTATTCCGTTATCTTGTTGCCATAACACAGGCCTCGGCTTAGCTTGGAACTAGATGGCACTGTGCATAAATGTCCTGAAAATATTTATTTATTTAATTTTATACTAAGGACCAGCCCCGGCTTCGTTCGCATATAGTATACATATACTTAAACCTCCCTCTTGAATCTTTATTATTATTGACACGCCGCTTACTTCTGTCTATCCCTATGTATGTTAAATCTTTAAAACTATGCAATAGATTTTTATGCGACTTTTTTATCAGTAAGATTCAAGATCTATGTGTATAATATATGTGTTAGACATGGTCTAATCAAGGGACGAGGCCAGTAATTCCTTTTTTTCCTAAATCTATACTAATATATAAAGCTGAAGAGTTTGTTTGTTTGTTTGTTTGTTTGTTTGAACGCGCTAATCTCAGGAACTACTGGTTCAAATTGAAAAATTCTTATTTTACTGAAAAGACCATTTATCGAGGAAGGCTTTAGGCTACATAACATCACGCTGTGACTAATAGGAGCGAAGATATAATGGAAAATGTGGAAAAAACGGGGAAAATTATTCTTCTTTGAGGGCTTTCTTTGCGTTTGCTGCAAAAACGGTTCAAGATACCAAAAAATATGTATGAAAGAATTATTCCTCTTTAAGTCATCTAAAAATAAGTCCGCGACAGTAGGTATATGTCTATCTTCTAAGATTGACTCACTTTAATATAGTAATAGAAGTAAATCCGACGGGGACGAAGTCGCGAGCAACAGCTAGTAATAATATAAATGCTGTAGTAAGTCTGTCAGTATTAATGGTCTAATCCACAGAACTCATTTTGAAGAATTTTCAATTTTAAGTCAAATTATAATAAATTTAATTTTTTCTATACCTATAAGTGCACTTCTGCCATAGTGCAGTAACTTACTACTTATTTATCTTAATAAAGCCATAAACTCAATGTTATTTAATAAAAGATATGTTATACTTATACAAATCAACAGAAAAGTGTTCCACACAGCAGCGGCAGCACACATACATACAAGTCAAAACAAAGAAAAGAGATAAATGATAAAACCAACAAGAAAAAAATAGTGAATGGCATCGGCAACCAATCATCCAAAGGTAAGACGCCCTAATTAGGATGTTTTTGCGTCTTCAAAGGTTTGCGCTTATAATGTATCTTTTTAATATAATGTATTTTAAACAACCCATCGCTTTAGAAAGCTCTCGCATTAGAACGAAATTTGGTACACAGATAGTCTAGAGCCTGGGGAAGGACATAGGCTACATTTTTTTAAATCAACCCTCAAAAGGTTGCGCCAGGCGTTGAAACTATTAATAATTTTACGCTTTCACGGCCAAACCGTTGAACCGATTGTAATGAAATTTGGTACACAGACAGTCTAGAGCCTGAGATGAAACATAGGCTACTTTTTAACTGAAAAAAAGAGTTATAAGGGAGGAAGGGGAAAATGGGTTTCGTAGTTTTTACGTTTAGAACTTTTTCGTTCGCTCATCGCTAAAAAATAGTATAGAAATACATAGACCAGAATATAATTACGTTTCAATATAAAAATAAATATTATTTCTATATCCCGGTCAATATCCAATAAAGCGCATTCCGAAACCCTTAACAAGTACTCGTAATACCGTTTTTAATATTCTTCCAGTGACATTAATAACATCACATCTTTGCGAGACACGTGACTTGGACGTGGGTATTCATATATTTATCCTTGCTTTATTTCTTGCTTTAATCCCGGTTAAGCCGGTTCGAAATAATTTATGATTTTAACAAGATATACCTTCTATTGATGAAAAAATTCTTAAAGACAAGACCGAAAAGTGAAATCGTAGATAGTATCCCCAAAGATGCATGTAGCATGTAGGTATAGTACGCGTCACGAATCTTTAGCGCTGAACGAAACCTGCGCAGAAGTCAAAAATAAGGTATCGACGCGAGCGGTGATTGGTTGTCCCAGTCGTGTTGTCTTTCTCGCACCAATACGCGCGATTCTACCGATGCGCAGCTATTCTCGTCAATCGCTAAACTTAAATGACGCGTACTATACTTCATTTTTCTTTAATTCATTGTATTAATTAATTTTGTAACTGATTCAAGATGAATTTTTATATACATACTAGCTGTTGCTCGCGACTTCGTCCGCGTGGACTTTCATATAAACTTTAACCCCCCTCTTTCCCCCTTAAAACCATTTTTTCCAGTTAAAAAGTAGCGTATGTTTTATCTCAAGCTCTAGACCATCTGTGTACCAAATTTCATTACAATCGGTTCAACGGTTTGGCCGTGAAAGCGTAAAATTATAAAAAGTATCAACCCCTAGCGTAACCTTTTGGGGTTTGAATAAAAATAGTAGCCTATGTCCTTCCCCAGGCTCTAGACCATTTGTGTATCAAATTTTGTTCTAATCGGTTGAGTAGTTTTAGCGTTACTTTCGCATTTATTATATTAGTACTATGGATTCTGAAAATTCATACAATTTTTTAGCTCTATTTTTTATTTTTTTTGATAAACAGGTAAGCGCTTGACCACAACTCACCTGATGTTAAGTGAAGTTGTGGTCTAAGGTGGAGCGCGCGTACCTGTGAGGTACCTATTCACTCTCCACTTGAAGATCCCCAGGTTGTGAATCTGTGATCTTCAAGATATGTTCTTTTTGAATAGGGGAGTGAAGTAAGGTAGGAAGATAGCAGTGGAATGAGGCTTTACTACACTAACCATATCAAGCACTATGGGAATTATTGTAACCTTGAAAGTCTTATTTGACTAGACTATTTATTTCTGCTTTACTCTTCATTTTATTGTGCTATTCTTAGAAACATTACTGAACGTGTTCATCGACTGTCGTCGTTGTCTGTACATGCGAGGTAAAATTACAATTCCGAGATGTTAAACTTAGTGTTATGATCATCGTGCCTTCAAATTACAAGACGGTACTCCAGATGTGACGATCTTTGTTTGGCCCAAGGTACAAGCTTTATTTATTATAGATGTACTAGCGACCCGCCGTGGCTTCGGTCACTAATATTATTAATGTATAGTGTACATGTCGCAGGCGGATTGTATAATCCGCTGTATTACATTACGCCTAGTTTAGCTGTATTTAATGCGGCTTAGTAAAAAACCGCCGAAACGTATTCGTCGCTATACGTTATTCAATACGGCTAGCCGTAATGTAATAAAGCGTGGGATTAGCCGCCTCTTTGACAGTTTTTAATATATAAGGTTAGGTTAGGTTAGTTTTTGTATCATTATAAAAAAACTTGACAAAACGGCCCTGTTTTTTTCATTGTTTTTATTGTTTTAATTATACAATCCGCCTGCGACATATACAATTATAAAGCTATTTCTTGAATCTCTCTCTTAATAAAAACTGCATAAAAATCGGATGCGTAGTTTTAAAGATATATATCCATATAGGGATGAAGATAGCGACTTTGTTTTATATTAAGTGGACTGTAGACTTCAGGTAAAGTGAAACGGAAATAAAAACGCTTCAGCCTATGCCTTAAGGTCATTGATAATACGAAGTTTAAAAGCAATCACTTTTAAAATAAGACAATTCGCGGATTTACGCGAAACGCGGTAATTAGACTACAGGACTGTGAAATTGCATCCTCATATGGGGAACATTAACCGACTTTATAGAAAGAACGTTGTTTTATATAGAAAGTAAAGTAAGTAGTAGTAAAGTAAGAAAAAAGTGTAAAGTAGTATTTTGTTTTTAATAGCATTAAGACTGACGGACATCTATCTATACATGTATACATATAATAAAAACGTAACGAGTCGCTGTCTGTACATGGAAGATACATAAGAAAAAATATTATAGGAGACCTTTATTAACGTAATAGAACCCAAAACAATGATTTTTGGAATTTTTGTCTGTTTGTCTGTTTGTTTGTGCACGCTAATCTCAGAAACGGCTTATCCTATCCAGATGGGGTTTCAGTGATATATTTTGGTATGCTTAACTTAACATTTAGTCTTAAATTCATGTCAATCGGTTGATAAATAAAAAAGTTATGGCAATTTAAAGAATCACGTTGAACTTGCTGAACGTTTGATGGCGCGGGTTAGACATTTTCAAAAATGCTGCCCAAAGCCACTTTTCTACGCGGGCGAAGTCGCTGGCACAGCTAGTTTTTTATAAAGATATAGATTTTTAAAAGGGTCAGTTTGCACCGGGGTAGTACAAATTTTCTGCGGGAAATCAGCGACAAGTAAGAGAGAGATAGGTAGATGTATATCATTGCGTTTCGTTTTTACCTTTGGCCCCTTATATTTTAAGATCTAATTACAAATTCTGTATGTGTCTAGGTCTGTCTAGGTCTTCGGGAATTAGCCGTAAAGGTAGTTATTGATTTCCTTAGAAGTGTAAAAAATAAAAATGTTATTTTATTTGCTTAAGAAACGTATGTTTTTCAAGTATATTTAGACATTTGTTTTTTTCAAAACTTAAAGCCTTGAATTTCAAAGTATACTAACAAGAATTAAATTTCAACTCTAACCTTTGCATGTTTCTTAAATTATAGAGCCATACATAAGTGATAAACAAACTTAAAAGCCCTCTAAACAGATTTTTTAGACACGCAACATCAAAAAACAATCAAATAAAAAAATACAACAAAATCTGAACGCTCCAACCAACATTCATTCGCAAAGCCAAAGTAAAGTGAAGTGTTTTTAACCTGAATTACCCGACTTTTACAACTTCATAAAAACCGACAAAACAATGCACAAGTACCAGGCAAACATAAACTGACCCAGTTTGGAGTGAATGCAGCTCCGATAGTGGCCTAAAAGTGCACGAAGCCAACTACTTAATGTTCGGGAAAACGCTGGAAGCGCTGATAATGGAACATTCTGGATGTTTATTGTTTTGTATTCGTGTGATTCTATCTGTCTATATGTGTGTGGGTGTATCATAAGTACTTCAATTGTTTTTTCCACACACCGACAAAACATTGAATTTATTGTTTTCTATATTATATACTAGCTGTACCCGCGACTTCGCGCGCGTAGAAAAGTGACTTTGGGCAGCGTTTTTGGTAATGCCTAACCCGCACCAACAAACGTTCAGCGAGTTCAACGTGATTCTTTAAATTGCCATACCTTTTTTATTTATCAACCGATTGACATGAATCAAACACTAAATGTTAAGTGAAGCTTACCACAATATATCATTGAAAACCCCATCTAGATAGGATAAGCCGTTTCTGAGATTAGCGTGCACAAACAAACAGACAAAAATTACAAAAATCATTGTTTTGGGTTCTATTGCATTAATAAAGGTCTCCTATAATATTTTTCTCATATATCTTCCATGTACAGACAGCGACTCGTTACGTTTTTATTATATGTATATAGATATAGATTATGCGGGTCCCCCGTGTAGTTTTAATTCTCATGTCAATATTACCAATCAAAGCTCATTTTAGGAAACCTCTTACAAGATTAATCTAAAACCATCAGTAACTTCAGCAGTAACAGTAATAGTTAGATTATATTTTTAAAGTACTTTATCTATTTTATTATTGACAATGAATAATATCTAAAATTACTACATGGTACTGTTTAAAATTTAAATGTTCCACAGATTAATATAAACAAGTATATAAGCATGGTAAAATAAATAATAATAACGTGTATAAACATAGGTATTTACAACTCGGAACGTTTCATAGCCTCTAAAATTCTAGTTAAAATATCAAACACATGTGCCGGCTACAAAAAGTTTAATTATAAGCTATCCCTTTGAAGAGAGCCCACGGGCTTTCGTGGTTTATTGTTGTATATCCGTGTTATTCTATTGATATATTAAAATGTACATAGTAAAATGTATATGTAAAGGACTTAGGCTTCAGTTTGTTTATATTATGTACTAGAAGGGCCCCGCGGTTTTATCTGCGTTGTTCTCCTTCCCGGAACAATACCGGTATGCAAAGTTTCCTATGTGTTAATCCACATTGTCACCTATCTACATACCCAATTTTAACTGAATCGATCCAGCCGTTTTCTTGTGAAAGAAGAACGAACACACACATACATACATTCTCACCGTAGGATAGTAGGGTTGTACAGACAAATATGTATACAGGCAGTCAGAGTAAAATATCAGTTCTATTTCTATTTCAGACCTATATTTTCCCTTTGATGTTATTGGAACTATAAATCCAGCATTATTAACTTCCCAACAATTCTTTTTCGGCAATATCCCGACAGAACTATCCGATAATTCGTTTTTCGCCAGACACAAGGCGAATAAATCGAAATAGATTTGAATGTGATTATTTATTTATTTATTTAGATACACTGAGAATCTTACACAATAGAAATATACAGGTAAAATTACATTCAACTACTTATTTTAACATGTGCTGCTCTTAATTGTGTATACAACTTATTATTTTGAAGCTAGGATTTCGTATAAACATATCTAACTATCAGAACTTCTTGTCGATACGAGTAGAAAATGCCTTCTATACCGGTGGTAAAGGCTTGTTTTGTAATACAATGGCGATTTAATAGTGTTACTATACATAGTTTAGTTGAATAAATATAAGATAGATTTTGTATTTAACGAAAGTTAGAAATGTATACAAAATTGTGTATTTCTATACTAATATTATAAATGCGAAAGTAACTCTTTCTGTCTGTCTTTCTGTCTATCACGTGTCCATCACGCGAAAACTACAGAACCGATTAGAACTATATTTAGTACAAAGATAGTCTAAAGCCTGGGGCAGGCTACCTTTTTTTTTAAATCAACCAACAAAGGGTTGCGCGAGGGGTTGAAACTTTTTATAATATTACTGAACCCATTGTAATTTAATTTGGTACACAGATGATCTAGAGCCTGAATTAAAACATAGGCTACTTTTTAACTGGTAAAAATGGGTAATAAGGGGGGAAGGGGTGGTCAAAGTTTATTTGAAAGTCCACGCGGACGGAGTGGCGGGCAACAGCTAGTTCTATATAATTTCTGCTTTATTGTCTATCGACTTAGATACACAAATGTCTATAATTTAAAAATGATTCGTCAAACACTCAAAATAACTGAGCAGAAAAAGATTTCGATTATTATTTTTATATTGCTTGAAGAACGAGAATTTTTCTAGAACAGGGTTTAGTGTAGGAGTTAAATTGTAAGATAATCGTTTATAAATGTCTGCTGACTTAAGTATTTATTGTACAGGGGCTCTTTCTATTAATCCTCATTTTAATCCTTAAACAGAATTATATTAAACTAGCAACCCGCCCCGGCTTCCCTCGCATATACTTTGCATGTACTATACATATGAACCTTCCTCTGAAATCACAATAATCTATTAAAAAAACTGCATGAGAATCAGTTGTGTAGTTTTAAAGATAGAAGCTTACATAGGGATATAGGAACAGAGAAAGCGACATTGTTTTATGCTATGTAGTGATCTATATATATAAAAGAAAGTCGACACCATTTATAACTCGATAACGGCTAAACTGATTTGGCTGAAAATTGGTCGGGATGTAGTTTAGAACCAGGAGAAGTACATAGGATACTTTTTATCCAGTTTCCAGGGGAATAATTTTTTTATGAAATTAAACGCGAACGGAGTCGCGGGCAACAGCTAGTACTAAATAAATCAATTTACCTGCGGTAAACTACACGCCAAAGCCACCGCCCAAGCACAATACAACATCTGTTTGCTTCTTCTCCGCGCTTCAGACAACCGTAAGGGGTAGATCACAGCGAAATATCTGGAATAAGGCTTCATATTAATAATTTATTTTTTCTTTATTGATCAACAAAAGATACAAGTATTAATTTACGGCGAGATGCGCTCATTTTTTATGACACACTTAATTTATCATTTAATTTTACTTTAAATATACACCAATACCATATTTATTTAATTAATAAGCCAGTGCGTGTCTATTCATGTTCTAATTCTTCCAAAAATGATTGTTTCAATTGTAATTTTTGATTTTAATTAATTATTATTATTTAAACGAAACAAATGGATACATTCCATTATCAATTTGTAGATTATGATAGAAAGAGTAATAATTATCCATTTTAGACGCACAGTTATACACACTCCTACTAATGTTATAAAAGCGAAAGTAACTCTGTCTGTCTGTTTCGCTTACACGCAAAAACTAATCAACCGATTGTAATGAAATTTGGTACACAGATGGTCTAGAGCCTGAGAAAAGACATAGGCTACTTTTTAATTGGAAAAAAGGTTATAAAGGGGGATCAAAGTCCATGCGGACAGAGTCGCGGGCAACAGCTAGTAAGTTTATTTATTGAAGTTTATTATCTTCGCTATCAGTGTACCTTGATAATTTACAACAATAAAACATTTTCACAATAGTTCGTCAAGTGGTTTAGTCTAAAAATAATTTTTGCTAGCAAAATAGTATCACGTATAAGTAAGTTTTTCAATTACAGAGCATAGTGCGACTTTTCCATGTTGTCAAGTTAAAGAAAACATTCGTTAATTTTCTGGCACTGCACATGTATTTGGCATTACACGCATCCAGCGAGAGCACTATTTAGTACTTTTTAGAGTTCTCGATATATGAATGACGAAAGACGGAGTTAAAACATTCGACGTTAAGCATTATTCCGCATAAATAAATAATAAATAAATAAATATTTTCAGGACATTTATACACAGCGCCATCTAGTTCCAAGCTAAGCCGAAGCCTGTGTTATGGCAACCAGATAACGGAATAAATTACATATACATACTTTTTTTTGTAAATACATACATACAATACATAGCACAACCCAGACCCCAGAAAAATACAAATGTAAATTACAAATATATTTTTCCGATGTGGGAATCGAACCCACGACCCTTCGCGCAGAAAGCAGTTGTGGTACCACTGCGCCAAGCGGTCGTCATAATAAAGTGGAGTAATGCTATAATTGAAAAGGATATCTATCCTAGGATAATGTGACATGAACTAACCTGTCTAAAGAGATGCAAACGAGAACATTGGACGAGAGATACAAACCAAACGCTCGCATCACAAGTAGGACTTTACACATCAGGTTACCCGCCAACCACGCGTTCGTGTATTTCCATCCAATCTGAAAATATATAGACATTATAGTTACAACTGCTTTCTGCGCGAAGGGTCGTGGGTTCGATCCCCACACCGGAAAAATATATTTGTAATTTACATTTGTATTTTTCTGGGGTCTGGGTGTTGCTATGTATTGTATGTACGTATTTACAAAAGAAAAGTATGTATATTGAATTTATTCCGTTATTTAGTTGCCATAACACAAGCTTCTGCTTAGCTTGGTACTAGATGGCGCTGTTTATAACTGTCCCGAAAATATTTATTTATTATTATTTATTTATTTATACTCATACAAGAACCCGTTTTACTTAGAAGTATTTAAAACAAATTGCCGCTCGCGAATAATGATGATCGAATAATCTATACTAATGTTATAAAGAAGTAAAGATTGTGTGTTTATATATATTATACATTGTAAGGGGTAATCTCGGGATCTACTGAACCGATTTTAAAAATTCTCATTATTGCTGAGTGTAATGAGTGAGTGAGGGCTATATAAAAAAGAGGATTGTTAACATTCCCAACGAAGTGGGCATGGGTCAGCTAGTGAAATATAAAAAAAAAGTTTTGTGAAATACCCATGCGAAGCCGGGGTGAAAGCTCTAGTAATTATAAAACAAATATTTGTAAGACTTCGCATGTGAAACGAAAAAAGGAAACCTTTTTCTCGGTAACTCTTGAAGAATTCGCGTTTCAAATTACTTTTTTAATAAATTCTCAAATTCTCGGATTAATTCCAAGACGCTGACATACTTCCATTGACCTAAATTTTTTATGATCAGATCACGATACTAATAATTGGTTTTAACGTGAAACGTCTATGTTAGTGAATCGCTTAAGTAAAAAATTAAAATGAAAATAAGATTGACGCTGTTTTAAACAGCGAGCTGACTGTATAAGTGAAATATTCACACAACAATTTTATTTCTAAGACTAATAGTTTTTTTTAATTATGATAGGCATAGACCTTTTTGTTACGGTCCACTTCTTAAACTGGTACCCGTATGTTTCGGTGCGTTTTTAAAGAGGTTTCAGAGCTTTTTGGCGGGAATCTTGCGGCGTCTACTTGTAATCTCGATTGAATATTCCTTTTTTGGTGCATAAAGTGATTTAATATTTGATTGTGATAGTGAATCATGCAGTAAACTAGCTAATAAGTGTCCAAGAAATGAAGAATTCATTTGAGAGCGCAT
>DWAJ01002974.1:0-15889 GCA_018238005.1 Eurema mandarina
GAAAAGTTTGTTTGTTTGTTTGTTCGAACACGCTAATCTCAGGTTCGAATTGAAAAATTCTTTTTTTATTGAATAGACAATTAATCGAGGAAGGCTTTAGGCTACATAACATCACGCTGCGACTAATGGGAGCGAAGAAATAATGGAAAAACAAATCTACGGGAACGAAGTCGCGAGCAATAGCTAGTAATTATATAAAAGTTCTAACGACATGAAAACCGCATGTTGTAATTTTCATAATTTTCATTTTCATAAGTTCTAAGCCAATTTAGATTAGCTAACCAAAAATGTCAATGATAATTTCAAACAGAGAAAGTTGAAAGAGGTATTGTCCAAAAGAAAGAAAGAAGATAAATATTTTTTGGACATAACTGAAAGGCGTCGGAACTAATGCATTAACGGGTGTATCGAGACTTGGAAAGTTAATAGATTTTTGCGTATATTTCTATTTATATTAACAACTAGCTGTTGCCCGTGACTCCGTCCGCGTGGACTTTCATGTAAACTTTGACCCCCCTTTCTCCCCTTATAACCCTTTTTTTCCAGTTAAAAAGTAGCCTATGTTTTATCTCAGGCTCTAGACCATCTGTGTACGAAATTTCGTTACAATCGATTCAGCGGTTTGGCCGTGTAGGCGTAAAATTATAAAAATTCAACCCCTCGTGCAGCAACCTTTTGGGGTTGATTAAAAAAAAAGTAGCCTATGTCCTTCCCCAGGCTCCAGATCATCTGTGTACCAAATTTCGTTCTAATCGGTTCAGTAGCTTTAGCGTGATGGAAAGACAGACAGACAGAGTTACTTTCGCATTATTATTAATTCGGATTAGTTACACTCAATAATTAATTCCTTTATTATAACATTTAAGGTATTTGACGACCTTATCACTGAACAATGATCTCTTCCAGGTAATCTGTAGTTTTTCGCACGCATAAATTATGCATGTATGGTACTCTTCAATCACTTTATGATAAAAAAAGATAAAAATTGGTTGAGCAGTTTTAAAGATTTAAGCATACATAGGGACAGACAGAAGAAATCACTATTACTTATATTTTTTCTATGTAGTGGTTGCTATATACTTTCGTAGTTGACTGTACGATTAAACTTATTGTACGAAGTTGTTACACTTAGTATATAACGAATCATTTCGCATAATCTCCAGTGAAAGTGCGTAATACTTGTGTCACGATTGTTTGTTTTGAACTTGCGATGTCACAGACGGGGCTTTCTATTTTATAGCGGCAACATTTACTTATTTACCGCCAATATAGGTATAAAGTTTTTTTTTAGAAGAGGCGAACGAGCTAGCGTCACTTAATGTTGAGTGATCAGCGCCGTCCATGAAGTTTTGCTTAATCATCTATAATTGTTTTTTATCTATACTAATATATAAAGCTGAAGAATTTGTTTGTTTGTTTGTTTGAACGCGCTAATCTCAGGATCTACTGGTTCGAATTGAAAAAATTTTTTATTGAATTGACCATTTTTCGAGGAAGGCTTTAGGCTACATAACATCACGCTGTGACTAAAAGGAGCGAAGATATAATGGAAAATATGGAAAAAAACGGGGAAAATTATTCATCTTTGAGGGCTTCCTTTGCGTGCGCTGCGAAAACGGTTCAAGATACAAAAATGATATGTATGAAAGAATTATTCCTCTTTAAGTGATCAAAAAAAAATTCCGCGACAGTATATGTCTATCTTCTAAGATTGACTCACTATAATATAATAATAGAAATAGATCCGACGGGGACGAAGTCGCGAGCAACGGCTAGTGCAATAATATAATTACTTACACGTGAAAAAATTTATTCGTCTAATATAAAGACATTAGAAATGAAATGTTTTAGAAACATTTAATAATAATAATCATATTATCAATTGGTGGACAACATTATTTAGTCGCGCGTCTGGTTGCGCAGAGCTGTATTTTGTTGATCGCGCGACTGGTTGCGCCGCCACGGTTGGTATCCCGGTGAAACATAGCTCTAAGACATTAATCATATCAATGACCTTACCAACTAGGTGATTACGAGTAGAAGTAGAAGGTACAGCAAATTGGTCGTTACGTAATTCTATCTGCGATATCTCAAGCCTATCCTGTACTTAAAGAGATTAATCTCTCTGCTTATGTATTTGTAGTTATATTATTTTGATGAAATCTATTTAAAATTCTATCTAAGAAGTAAATGTATAGAATCCAACGTGCAAAGAAATATTTGAATAGGAATTAAAATTATTTATTAAATGATATTAATTTTTATTATAAATAGTATTTCAAAACTTGCATCTTTTCTGCGTTATATAATAAATTAACTTTCTATTTTTCTTTTAAGTTTTATTTCATTTATTTAAAACGCTTTACTACCGCCCTCACTCTCATCGAGGAGACATTAGGAAAAAAGTGCTTTTTAAACTTGACTTTGTTACGGCTAATACCCGAAGTGCGGCTACACCTAGTTTTAGCCGGTTAGAACTAGTTGTAGCCACTTACTCTTGGTTAAACCTAGTAGGAGCCGATTGTTTTCAGATAAAACTTGGTCTATCCTCCATCATGCTGGCTACAATTAGGTTCAGCCATTCCCTGTTGGATAAAACTAAATATCCGATATCATTCCGGCTAGAACTAGTTCCACTTCGGGTATTAGCCGTAACATATATAATACAGTTTTGGCTACCTTAAGGGACTATCAGTATACATACGTTTATAGGTTTACAGGTTGTTGCATATAATTTTTACTTCTTTTTCTTTTATAACATAAGGGACAAAAGAGCAGGCGAGCCACCTGATGGTAAGTGTCCATCGCCGCCCATCAACACTCGCAGAGCTTGACAACTCTGGAGTGGGTTGCCGACCTTTTATAAAGATGTACGCTTTCTTTAACATTAACTAAATCATTGGTATACAAAAAGCTCCACTACATTATTATATTTTATTGATGTTACATTAAAACAGTTATACATTATACAGTTTTCGTTATAATTAAAGTTATCATCATCATAATCATCATCATCATCATCTCAGCCTAACCCTGTCCACTGCTGGACGTAGGCCTCATTCAGGGTGCGCCAAAGCTCCCAGTCCTCTGCCTTCCGCATTCAATCCCAGCCTGCAACCTTCTTCAGGTCATCGGTCCATCGGGCTGGAGGGCGCCCTAAACACTACAGTTAAAGTTATACTTGTCTAAAACTAACTCTCATGTTATAATGTATGAGAATTGACAACAGCTCGTTCGCCAAAGCGCCAAGAAACAATCTAACATTACATTTCGATGTTCCAATTACGAGAGAAACCGCAGACGGTAGCCAGTGTAAACGTGCGTACCGCAAATTATCAGTCAATCGAGTTATCTCGTTACAGTGATATTGGATGCTTAGGTGTGCTAGGAACACTAGGTTTTTGGATTTAATGGGACTGGTTTTTGTTTAATAAAAATTTTATATTTGAGATAAAGTGTATTTGAAATTAAACAGATTAGGTATCTGTAATTTTGGGTACATTTTTTTTATAATATGAAGAGGGGAGACGACCTGGGCGCACTACTGATGGTAAGAGTAACGCCAGCCCATATAGTTGTTGATATAAGAAAGAAAGAAAGAAAAAAAATTTATTCTAGAGCAAATACATTCAAACATACTATTCAATGAAATTAATAAACACAAATAAGAAAAAAAATTATACATACAGACGAATTGAGAACCTCCTCCTTTTTTAAAGTCGGTTAAAAAGAGAAAAAAGACAACTATACAAAACGAGATCATTCTCTCTTCGTCTTATGCATTAATACTTATATTACATTGAATTGTAATATATCAACATCCCATCAAACATATTTCTAAAAGAAATTCTACATTAAAAGAGAACAAGAAGAGAGCGTACATCTTTATAAAAGGTCGGCAGCCCACTCCAGAGCTGTCAAGCTCTGCGAGTGTTGATGGGCGGCGATGACCACTTGGCACTTACCATCAGGTGGTTCGCCTACTCGTTTGCCCCCTATGTTCTAAAATAAAGAAGTAAAACTTATATGCAACAACCTGTAAACCTATAAACGTATATACTGATAGTCCCTTAATTATAATTGCTTCGGCGTAAGTGAAGCCAAAACTGTATTATATATGTATGTTTAAAAAGCACGTTCACAAGAACACGCGTAAAAATATGATTGGAACAGTCCCATAAACTCGCAAAAAGTAGCTACTATAAAGTAATCTAGCCGCCGGTAACTTGAGTGCCGTTTAGCTTCACAGGCTATGTAGACCAGCCATTGTCATGTGATCCTAGTACGCAGTTTCATACTGATTATGTAATCTGTTTGTTTGTTTATCTAATTAATTTGTATGGTCATTAATTAGTTCTTAGCGTTGTTGCGTAATGTTTAAGAGTTTCTATAATTCTATATTGAAATTATAATAATTTTTCACTCAAATTTTTTTTCTACTTTGATATGGCTTGGTACTAATACTGAGTAATGACTTCCTAAAAATTTATAAATAAGAATATTTCAAATGGCTTTATTAAATTATCACCCTTAAGACAATCTTACATACTATGTAACTTAAGTGCGTACCTTTTTCTAAAAGGCCGGCAGCACACTCGTGACAACGCGAGTGCTCAGGAGCGGCGCTGATCACTTCATTAACTCGTTTGCCCGTCTTACATAAAAAAAAACCCTATAAATAACAAAAGATAACGAATCAGCTGTTTAACCTAACTTAACAGTTTAAAGGTTAACGGTGACCAAACGAATAAACAGTTTCTCACTCTTGAACTTGGCTTTCTTGATATTATCCAGATGACGTTGTATGTATTGTAAGTAATTATGGGGTTCAGATGTTTTTATTTATATGTGTGTGTGCGACATTGTGAATAGATGTTGTCTTTTGTTTTCATATAAGTTACAAAATTATGTAGTAATCTCGCGTTTCATAAGCTGTAGCTACAGCCTTCTATATCAGCTGTCATTTTACACTTTCTTCCCCAAATCAAGCGTGGCAACATATTCGTGAAACCCTTGCAAATTTTTACGATTGGGGTTTTTTTTTTTTTACAATCAGGACCCCAGCTTGTTTTCCTGCTTTTCTATAAAAAAATCCGCCCCTTTGTCAGTTTCTAATCGTCTCTAACACGACGATAAGTCTTGAATCGTCATGGTACAACAGACAATGGTCGGCCACGGTTCGGAAGGCAGTTTCCACCAAGAAGAACCGCGAAAACACTCTAAAAGTGGCTTTTTTGAAAATACGCAATCTTTGTTTCTTTAAAATTGGAATTAAAATCATTACCATATTCAAAAGCTAAAGTTCAAACTCTCCAACTAACAAACTCGAAAGCGTTAACGAACGTCTAAAATTAACCCGCCAATAAAAATAACCACAGACCGAGCGATAATTATTGTTATTTTTATTTATTTTAATTCCTAACCAACCAGTTCTTTAAACTGAAAAGAGTATGTATAGGTATAGAGTTGAAATTGGCTTGCACGAGAAAAGAAAACAAAGTATTTTTAAAGACGCCATATGTCAGCGAACGATTTATTTTAATTGCAACGACAGTTATACAATTAACTGGCATCTACTTCATGGGTTACGATGAAATATTTAGTATGAAAGATGCTAAAGGATTTATCTCTATAAAAATGCCGAAGACTATCTTTTTAAAATCCTGTGGTCTTTGGGTCTTTTTTAACTCTTTAGAGATGCGGAAGTCCTTACCTCTACAAAGATGCGAAATGCTATCTATATAGAGAGCCTGAAAACTTTAGAGAGATTTGCGTTGGCTGATAATATTTAGATTAAAATGCCATGTAATTGCCATTGTGTATATATCCCCATAGAGAAGACTTCACTGCTAAATCTTAGAGGTATTGCATCTTTGAGAAAAAGCGGAACATTTGGAAAAGCACTCGATTGCCAGTCTATCTATCTGTTTGATATAACTCTATAATCTGGAAACGCGTGAAGGTATCGAGATTCATATCACCTTGTGGAATCGGCTGTCTTACGCGTTGTTTCCGAAGCATTACGACTTGAGGTGCTTTCAGAAGAAAGCGTACATCTTTCTTAACAGTAGAAAAATTACTCCAGAGCTGTCAAGAACCGCGAGTGTTCATGAGTGGCGATGTCTACTTTCCATCTTGTATTGTTTAGGCTTGCCTTGCTTGTCCTCTATGCTATTAATAAAAAAGTTATAAGGAGTTAAAGCAAAGTCCCGGGAATATTTCTAAAATCTATAATTGTATAACTAAGAAAATGTTTGTATAAGCACAAAACTATACAGAAGTAGCGAAACAGTACGACGCTATCCGGTGTTATTATTATCTCGACAGACATGATTTATAGCGTGCATTTCGTCTTCACCTGCTTCTAAATATATATACTAGTTGACTTCACAGAAGTAGGGTTCTAGATTCAACGTAAAACTATGTTTTTAATGTTTGTTCCTTTCAGGGATAGATAAACTATATTGGTTTTTGGAGTAATCAAAGCGTGAATAAAAAACGGGCTATGAAGCTTCCGCAAGGAACCGTGGCAGTCAGATAATAATAATAATCATTTATTTCCATAATAAGGTGATTTAAAAAATATTTTACCCAGGCTCCCAAGATAGTAAATACTGTTTTTCAGGAGCCTGTTTCATCCAATCATGACACATGCGGCACCGATACAATTGGTTCAGATTTACAATAGGTTACATATAAAAATTCATTTACAATCAAAAATTATTATTAAAGTTAGCGTTTCGTTACTACGGTTAAAAAAAACACAGCCAATGAATGAATGTTGTCATCTTGGATCTGCAAGCTTTATGATTATTAAACTTTCACAGGTTAAACTCAAGTCTAAAATGGCCGTTCCGTCGGGTGGTGGCTACGGTGATCCATGACTTCAGGCCGCTGGAGGGCAGCCAGTTGGCGCTGCGGCCGGGCGCCAAGGTGCTGGTGCTGAGCAAGGAGGGCGACAGCCGCGGCTGGTGGAAGGGCCGGATCCTCGACAAGGTGGTGGTAGCTGGCTGTTAACTTAGCTAACCTTTTTTATCTTCGCTAGTAGCCCATGCTTCACAATTTATTAAATAACCAAATCACAAAAAATTGATTCTGCCTATTCTCTAACTAACAAAATATATTCCGCTGTTAGATGCTCTGTGTGTGAAAAGAATATATTTAATTATCAAAATATGTAATAAGTAACTATTCGTTTTTTTAAAGCTTTAAAATAATGTTAAAAAACAGTGTGCCTTAGTAACTGGTTTGCTTTTGGTTGTTGTTCATATAACCACTATAAAACTATGGCCTGGTATATGTGTTGAAATGTGTCATTAACTTTTTCTCTCATCACCTCTCTTAATACTTTCTACTTACAGCTTGTTTTTTATGTGATGTATTAATGTCTTAAATAAATAAAGAACTCACGAATTTGCCAAAGACAATGCAATGATGTCAGTTTCTGTGGAAGGATGGTATCCTATAACTGACTAACCTAGGTTCTTGCACCTTAACTATTGATTATATGTAGTTCCAAATTATGAAAAAAAAACTATCCTACTATCGGTATAAAAAGATCATTCTTAAGTGATAAGGTCGCCTGTTACAAATACTGTACCTGTTACCAATCAATCGTTATAATGTTGAATATTGTAACAGAGTGTAATAAATTAGAAATTGTATCTATTTCTGCTATAAATAAGGAATTCATATTACGCTTCAATGTTACAGGGAGACAATCGATCTGGGTACTTTCCCAAGGACTGCGTAGTTGAGGAACCGGAGTGCATAGGTGCCCTCGACTGATGTTACTTTTGCCTCGCCGAGCGCGAGCGACACTACCTGCAGCAGATCTTGGAGGACCTGGTCTGAAGGGACTGAAGACTTGGAGTACAAATGATATCACAAGTGTGGTTAGGAGAGGAATCAAGTGTATAGTGAACTGTTAGTGTTATTGAAGTGACAAAGGAATGCAATCTCTTCAAGTGTGTGTGGGGGTCAATTGGTATATATAATTATGGGAATTTGTTAGAAAATTATCTAAATGCCATCATGGATGTAAGTATAACATTTATCACTTTACTTTTAATTAAAACTTACTATTAAAAGAAGTATCCTTAAGTCATAGATGAATTTGGCCTAATGTATAAAAAACATTAATAAACCTTGAAAGAATGTAGTTCCATATTATACTTACCACTTGATCCACCAATGACCAGTGATATTTTAATATGTGTCTTATATGTAAAGTTGTGAATAAATCATGTAGATAGAATGTATGAATCATATATATGAAAGATATATTGTACCGTAGATAGTATTGAAAATGTATGTCTCAATGTATTTAAATGTATGGTACCCTCTACTTCATAGTAGATTCCAGGCTTTACTATTTGTATTGGTGATATGAAATAATTAATGTCAAAAATTGTTGTGATTTCTCTAGTTAGGAACCATTATATAATACCTGGTCATACATAATGCATATAGACAGTTCAACCTCACGTTCTGACATATCTTTCTCTTCACACAGTGTAATGTGCGAAAAGGAAAACACTCTATAAAATCTCTGTTATTACCTGACTGTCTCTTTCAATGTCTAAAGGCAGTACTTGTCACCAGGTATTTTTCTTAAAATATCAATCTTATTGTTACATATAACATAATAGTCAAGCATTCTTATATTATGTATTTATATTACTTATCGGTCTCCAAGAAATGGAATTGAAATTATTATATATAATATAATACCTTTCACGATTACAACAATGACTCTTTGTAGTAGAAATAAATAGGTTTCAAATACCTTAACATAAACAGTAAATAATGATAATGAATAACACTAATCAGTTTATTAAAAGTAAGAGAAAATATATAAATTGGTTGGTGTAAATAAAATTTTACAAAATGTGTGCGTTAAAGGAGAAATATTATCAATGTTGAATGTAAAGATATTTATAACATAATGATAGTCTCTCAATTGTTGTCATGCACAAGATAAATTATATTTTTGCTCTCTTCACTTCTCAAAATGCACACAATGTCTTTGATGGTGCGTAAAATGCTTTAAATTTTGCCAAGCTTATAATAAGGCCTAGTTTAGACAATGAGGACGATGCAATTTTTCTATAGTGTCATAATGTCGTATTGAGATGTGTTTTCTTTTATTTAAAAGAAAATATCTCAGTAGCTCAATAATAAAAAAGGATTTTTCAAACAACTAAGTGTCTGAACTAGAAATAGGAACTCTTAAATCTTAATGTGTAAGGTAGGATATTTTAAATGTTTATGTAGTATTGTTGTTTAGCAGTCATTGTTATTAAAGTGTCTATTGGAGTATTAAAAAAATATTAACGAAATGATAAATTTACTGAACACTTGACCACTTGCTATAAGTGACCTGTGTCTTTTTATCAGATTAAGAATTTGACATAGATAGGAAATCAAAAAGTAAAAATAATTATTCGAAAAATAGAAAAACAAAATATGTTACTATACAAGAATATGTAATTCATATATGTATGTATGTATTGTGATTATTGCGTTCGGTTTTATTTAAAGAAATGAAATATTTTTGCAAATTTAGTGAGAGAAGAGTGCCAAAATATTTTTGACGAGTATTTTATTGTAGCACTTATACTTATAAGTGTAATTATGATTTCATGGAGTCAGGTTGTCAGTTAAGACATGTCGTTAGTTCTGCACATAGGCAAATAGTATGACGGTTTTGTCTATTGACGGTTTTGTTTATCTGTGGTAAGAAATCTTAGATCATTTCTCCGCTAGGGCATAAACCTAGCAATCAGGCCTAAAAACAAAATCGCCTATGTACCTGTACATTTATAATTGACATACTAAAACTAGTATATCTGTGTATTTATTCAATATTATATAGAATTAATTTAATTGTATGCAAATAAATGCAATGCTTTTAAGTTATCTTTACAAATGCAATCCCACCAAAATGTTAATAGCGAATATCTACATTCCACAAGATATATTTTTACAATAGTTCACAGCAAACTTGTTCAGCTTAAATTTAAAACTGGTTCAATAACCAGTTTTCAATATATTTATTTATATTTTTTGGGGTGAGTATTACCATTATAAAAAATGGTATTATAAAAATTGACAATTAATTTATTGAGCTGGGCAAGTAATAGTGAATTTAGTTCTAAATAACATGTCTTTTAATATTTAAATGTATAAAGAATAAAAGAGCCCCCAACGACTTTTTAGTCTGCAGAAAGTTTAAATTTTGACTATGTGTGAAAATGCACAGACAAAATCTATTTCCAATTTTTTTGTGTCTTTAGACATTAGTTTAAAGTGTTGGTTCACAGTTACACAGTGAATGTTTTATCCTTTTTTCCTGACTAATTATATAAAGTTACCTCTATAAGCAATATCTTAAAGTTGCAATTGATTTTATATAATATATCATGTGTAAAATTACTATTTTCAATTGTTATTCCTTGCGTTTCACATGGCTACCCCCAAAAATATATTTTTATAAAGAGACAGAGAAAATAAAACAAAACCTAGTAGTATTTATTTTCTTGTAAATAATATTTTTTCATATAAGTCAAAAGGATAATACAAATTATTTGACATACTTATAACACTTAACATAACATTAATGAATATTTTTATATTCGTAAATTATAATTATATTTAGATGTATCAAATATGTATTACTTTTATTATGTTGGAATATTATTTTTTTTAATATTTCAATTCGCTGCCTGTAAATGACTATTTAATAAAATTATTTTATTCTTATTTTAAAAACAAAGATTAGCGCAATTAAATTAGCTATTTTATTAATAATTTAGTTAGGAACGTTTTGTTGGATGATAAAAATCGTGTTGAACAAACGCATCGTTTTGGACTAAAATGCAATCGGAAGTAGAAATAAAAAAACACAGCATATCTTAAATAATGCTGCCATACGAGTTTTAGAAAGATCATTTATAAAAAATATAAGAATTAATTAAAAGACACAGATAATTTATATTTGAAATAATTGACACAGCTTAACGATTGGCCATTTTTGCTCATTGCCCGTGACCAATATATGTGTAGGCCACGATTGCGAACTAGATTACGTACATGGCTTTAAAAGTCAATAAATTTCACGTCTATTGCTGTACTAGAATCTCCGTTAGAACGACACATCCTAGTTTATAAATATGCATCCCATGTTAGTTCAATGGGTCGTGGCACATTTTGAAGATTAGTTGCGTTTTCGTTACGGATAACCGATGAAACATATATAATATAATAGAGCCGGCTGCACGCACGGAAAAACATGCGGCGTTACCTCGCTTTGAGGCGTTCCATTCTAAAGCTTGAAGTGCTAGCGAGAGCATTAGAATCAATTACATCAGTATTTCATTATGACGTTATCAAGTACGTCAGTTACGCCAGTAAACCAAGTTTACGGACAGCCGATTTTGACGTGAAACGTCTTTAAAATCGCGCCGAAACAAACGGGTACCAGCTTTAAAAAGTGGACCGTAACGAAAAGGTATATTTCATCGTATCCCAAATAATTAAAAAAAACTATTAGTCTTAGAAACAAAAATGTGGTGTGAATATTTCACTTATAAAGTCAGCTCGCTGTTTAAACAGCGTCAATCTTGTTTTCATTTCAATCTTTTACTTTAAAAGCGATTCGCAAACATAGACGTTTAACGTTCAAACCAACAGCCGTGCGCCCCTGCACAGCCCCACTCGATTTTTTTGTACATGTTTTGTTGGTGGCTGCTCATTTTTGAGCGTTTTTTGTAAGTTGCAACATATATGTACCTATTGCAATGATATTGTGTTACGACGATTGTAAAATTGGTGCTATTTAATTTTGTGTTCAATGCTTTTTATGTAGCGAAGTTGCGAACAGATGTGTAAATGTATTTTGATATTATTTATGTCTGTAAATATATTGTGTAAAATGGCATATCTCGTTGTTCCGTAGTTAGATATTGTAAGTCAAAATAAATGGTTGGCAATTAAACATCGTTTTATTTATTTAATATTAAGTAATTACATAATTATTGATTAGCAAAGATAAAGAAGAATATAATTTATAAATTATCAATTAATTAGACACACTAATAGTTTACGTAAAACTTAATTAAATAAAAGGGGGCGATGCACGTAATTTCAAAATGAATTCCATACTTATCTATGTGTGAACTAGACTTGAAACGACTTGGAGTCAAATGAATTTTTTTCAAGATTATTTAATAACTTTAACGTCACTTCCGTATAAGGCGCTAAAAATAGCAGTGATTTTAATATACGTATCTTTAGTTATATGTTTTATATTTTCGAGGTGTTAAAAAAGCGTTTAAAAATAACTTGGATACACCCTATTGACTAAGGACTAATAATTTAATTAAAA
This sequence comes from Eurema mandarina, assembly GCA_018238005.1. NCBI lineage: Eukaryota > Metazoa > Arthropoda > Insecta > Lepidoptera > Pieridae > Eurema > Eurema mandarina. The sequence goes on from DWAJ01002974.1 coordinate 12,389, forward strand.
ATTAAATAAATAATTATTTTAAATTGGGCGTGCTGCTTCCCAGGTATGCTCGTAGGTCGTTTATGGTGGACTTGATGAGTTTAGCCGGTATTGTAGGTCGGTTGAGCCGTTTGTACGCGGCGTACCTGTGGCAGCCTCCGAAACTGTAGTAGTAGTCGCCTCCCTCTGACCCCGTGATCCATAACACGTCTATTGGCGGGACTATGCCTTGCGCTTCTTCTTTCTAAAAATATTATTTTTATTTAAAAATATATTTATTATTAACAATAAATAAAATGGCTATGAGTAAGTACTACAGACGCGAGAGAAACCGAGGTGCGGTGTTACCCATAATATGAAATGAGTACCCAATGTTTTGCTAAGTAAAAAAATCGATAATGGCTGAACCTATTTCAATATTTATTTTTTTAATATTCATTGAATTTTTACGTGTAGGGCTCTTCAACAAATAACGGGTACAAAGTTACAGGAAAGAGATGCAGCGTACCTTATTCTATTCTATAAATTTATTATCCGATTTTTTAAACACTCGAGGGATTTAAATATTATGTTAATTTAAATAAACTAATTATGCATACTATACACGTAGAAATTAACATAGGTTTACAGCGATGAAGCTTTTTATTTTAATTAGCCTATTGTTGCGAAGAGCGCAATATTTGCAAGTTAATGCGTTGTTACCTGTATTGTCTCCATAAGAGATTGAACTTTATTCTCATCCAGCTCCGGTATAAAGGGTCTGATTATGACGGACATAGGGACATCGTACACCTCGTTCACATAAGCACTATGGATACTGGTCATCCTTTTTGCTGTAACATTTTATATTTGAGGAATTAAATATAATAAATTGTTATATACAAAAGCTATATAAATATTAAACACAAATTAATAAAACAGCTGTAGCGTTCTTTTTTTTTATTTATTTCGCTCCAATTATATTAAAACTTGGACAAATATCACTGTAAAGCGTAAGGATTACTCCTGTATTTAGTGTTTAATCAGAAATATAACGTACTGAATAATGAAATACTAAATATTAAGATTACATTTTCATAGAACTTAATAAAAATGTTGAGACTTGAAGTATGGAAAATCGACAAACCTGTAATACACCAACTGAATATATTAAGTACTAATGAAATAAACACATACAATTTCATTTAGAATACTAAATTGTAAGCTGACATAATCTTCATAAATATTGTGTAAACATCCTGTCCGAGTTGTGTTGTACTAAAGCGACCAATATAAAAATATCTTATATCTTTATCTGTTGTTAAGCTGATAATGATCGATAAACCCATTATTTCAACTATTTCCTAATTATCACTATGTATTTTAATAAACACGTAGTTTGAATTTCGCGCCATTTGCTACATAGTGCATACTAGTTTATAGAAAAGTTGTAATTAGAAAGTACCTACATTCCAAATGAAAGAATTCAAGAAATATCGTGAATAAAAAATCAAATTAGTGTTGTAGTACTTACGATATTTTATAGCGGCGAATCGTGTTGCGTTCAATATATTCCTAAACATCTAATGTATGTTGTATTATTGTATACGTGTTTCTAACAAGTGTGATAACACAGAACTGAGTCAATGACTAATGTTTTGCTCATTGCTGTAGTAGACTTGAGTATTACGACAAGGTTAATTCATTCGCTGTGTCATGGTAAACACAGCGAACAAGTTTCGTGTATCGAGTGAAGAATAGCATATTAAAAACAAGCATTTATTTTCTTTAATTCTAACTAATCAAATCGACCTAGTCCGCTCGGATTGTGGTTTGAGTAGAGTTCCCATGAGTTTCCTTGAATCCGTATTTTAGCAGGACGGTATGACGTCGGATAAATATTCTCGTCCTTGCGAATGTCAATTTGAGAATGAATAAAAATTAATCATATTGTAGGCAAAGATATGATGTTCGTCCGATCGTAATCGTGATGTTAGTGAGATCTTTGAATGTAGTACAATATCGATTCGAACATGGATTAGTACTTTTAAAATGGAAAATGTATTATTGATATTAGCATTTATGAATAATATCCAATGTAAAACAGCTCGGGTTTTAAGCAGGTACAATCACGAAGAAAGCAGTATGCTATATTATGCAGCATATTTTAAAATAAACTTAACTTTAATTTATAGGTAGAAGGAAAAATAAAACACAGTGTAACTACACAAAAATGTATTAATCAATCTGATGGTAAATAACATTGAATTTGTCGTATACATGGGTGTCCACGCCGCCGCGCTCGTATTACATTATTATTAGTATTATCATTAATATTCATATATTTAATCAATTCATTACGTTAAATAAATAATCAAAAGGACGTAACAGCGACGCGATGCTAGTGCGCAAGTAATTATTAACATGATCGTTTAATTCCTCTTCGTATACTGTTTCAGATATTTTGATTAAGAACACATCGACTTACTCTACGCCATATCTACATGAAATGGTAATCGTATATCAATTAATTCGATTCGCTCGCAATAAAAATTACACAATAAAATTAACATCAACTTATTGACTATATCGAAATAATATTTTGTGCTAGCAACATTATAGCACCACTAACATAACTCACAACGCTCCGGTACGCACATGGCAATACAATGTATTAGTATAGCATTATAAATAGCTAGCCAGGAAATAAAAAATGTATTTAGCCCGCGTGTTGCCAGATACCTACGTGTGCGTGAACACAACCGTCGCTAAAATATTAAAATTGCACACTTTGAGAAGGAGCTCCGCTGATGGCTGCCGACTGGCAAGGAATTACGAAGCAATATATTCATTTTATTACTCATATTATTAAAGACATATATAAATACTAGATAATTACTGTATAAATTTCCAAAAACATTAAAATCAAATCTAAAATTAGAAAATTCATTAGTTAGTTTAAAAAATACAAAAAAAATCTGTTTTAAACTTAGCCAACAAAACCAAGCTGCAAACAAAAAAAAACATTAAAAAAAAGTTAAGCTCCACGTGACATCGCCGACAGCCAAGAGACAACCAGCATCGAATATTCAGCACAAAATATCTGAACTTAGTCTAACTTACGCTACTTACTTATATCTATCGTATATCTATATATTCCACCGTATAGCAGTCACGAACGTTAAGAGATCCCGCCACTTAGCCTAATACTGCCGGAGACTTTTGAAAATAATACTTGTCAGCTGCCTTTATTTTGAATAGATTATATGTAGGAACATGCTGAATGCGTTTATAATACTGGGGCCACACTAACGTTTAACGTCAATGCCCATTATCTCTATAATTATTGCGATAATTTTTAACGCATTAAAATGGGTGGCTACACTTCAACGGTTAACATGAATGCTCATGAATTGTGGCCGCTTCATCGCATCAATTCTCGCATTAATCTCTTTGATGTACCGCCACTTGAGCTATCGCCTAACGCCAAATGGCATTGTTAATGCCATTGTCAAATTATTCCGTTAAGTTGTGGCTACAGCT
>DWAJ01002975.1:0-15888 GCA_018238005.1 Eurema mandarina
CCCATATTTTTCATTATATCTTCGCTCCTATAAGTCGCAGCGTGATGTTGTGTAGCCTAAAGCCTTTCTCGATAAATGGTCTAATTAATAAAAAAAGAATTTTTCAATTCGAACCAGTAGTTCCTGAGATTAGCGCGTTCAAACAAACAAACAAACAAACAAAGGAAGTCTTCAGCTTTATATATTAGTAATAGATGTGAAAGTTTGTTAGAAAATATGTATAGATATATGTTTGTTTTCCTTTCACACACGGCTGGACCGATTTAGTTGAAATTTGGTATGTAGATAGGTAATACCCTGAATAAACACATAGGTTACTTTGCGTCCCAGTATTTTATAATCGTCCCACTTTAAATGCACCGTGTTGTTTTATGCTGTATCAAGTAACAAATTCTGAATCGTGCATATGAAATACTAGCTAGAGCTCGCGACTTCGTCCCCGTTGATTCGTTTTAACATTATTTCTTCGCTCTTATTAGTCGCAGCGTGATGTTATGTAGCCTAAAGCCTTCCTTGATAAATTGTCTATTCAATAAAAAAAGAATTTTGCATTCGAACCAGGTTTTTAACAAATAAACAAACTCTTCAACTTTATCTTAGTATATGTACATCTTCTCCACAGCGATTCAGTTGGTCGACTGGTCAAGAACCTTTTGATTCGAAGGACCCCATTCGTTAAAGTGATTCTTCCCAAACGTGTGTATCTATAAAAGTTGGTCTTAAATGTTTGATATAATAAGGATCAAAATCCTTTGCGATCCTTCGCTCATCGTGTTAAACAAATACGGACAGAAAAACAGCTAAAAGCGGCTAAAACAACACACGCTTATAGCTTAAAAATGTTTTATGGTATGCGTGATACAAGTCACTATGACTTTACGTCGTTTGTTTTAACAATTACTTAATTCGTTATAATTTTTTATAAAAATCGTCGCTGGACAATCGGAGTTGAATCGAGGAGAAATTTCAACTGACATTTCGAACAAAAATACACGGACGAAAAACTGGAAAGCGCTTTAAGCTTTGCAAGTTTTATTCGAAACACTATAGCGAATTTGTGAACAACGAGATCGGTATCCCAAACATATCGTGTGTAGACGAACTTTTATATACAAAAATTCAACCATTTTAGACAATGTCTAAATATACACCTATATCTTCATCTAGACTACTTATAGTAATGCTTTATATTAGTCACCAGGTCTGGCTTCGCTCGCATATATTATACAAATAATCCTTCCTCTTGAATCACTCTATCTACTAAAAAAACTGCATGAGAATCGGTTGCGTAGTTTTCAATATTTAAGCATACATAAGGATTTAGTAAGCTTAAATCTTTAAAAGACAGAGAAAGCGACTTTGTTTTATGCTATGTAGTAATATCAATATTGAGGCTCATATGGTGGTCTGTAAGACCGGCAACATATTCAATTTTTCACAATTTTTACGATAGGTTATGTATAACTTCTTATATATCATAACCTATCGTAAAAACTATAAGTCTTCACTTATAGTTGAAACGAAACTTCAGGACTCGGTACTTTTTTAATCAATCCTAGATCCTTGATTGAAGTATTTCTCCTAAAAGGTTTTCCGAAGTGTTGTACAGTCGAATGCAAACATAATATTATATTAGGTAATAAATACATTCTAAAAAAATCTCTAAACAATGTAAACATTGGATGAGGATAATACACTATATAATATTTCTCTTCACATTTCCCAAAAAAGAAATAATTTTTTCAATCGCGATACTATGTTTGTACTATCGATAGTATGTATGTATTCTACGTACATACATGTAATAGGCTTGTAGTTTATTTATGAACAAAACGAAAGGCTACAACAGTAGCTCTAATAAAAATCCCTCACGTATTCACGAGCTATACAAACTATAAATCAGGAAAATTAACAATGCTGGACGTTTCCGACAATGGGGCGACTAGTTCGCGGCTCCGACACGACACCGTGACGGGAACAGATGGAGTGACGAGCCGACGCCGATCAATCACGCGAATTACATGGGAATTGCAATAGTTTTATTGTGAACGCTTGCTACACCTGGTTGGAGTACAGGGTTCTTTAGGAAGGAGTTAGTACATAGTATATAACTATATTAGCCGTTGGAAGTTTTTTACAGTATCACTAAATAGTACAAAACAAAGTCACTTTCTCTGTCTATATATACTTTGAAATACGCACTTGATTCTCATGCGGGATTTTTAATAATAAGAGTGATTAAAGAGGTAGGATTACACGTATAAAACACGCATATTATATGCAAGGAAAGCCGAAGCGGGTCACTAGCATATTTATATATATCATTCATTTAGAAAGAAACAAAAAGAGTTGTTTTTTTTCCTTGGAAATGTTGCAGAACAATTAGGAAAAACTTCGTTTTTCTATAAGGTTTTATAGAAAAATGACATTTTCAAAAGAGAACAGGTTTTCGTATTCTTCAGTAAGAATTTTTACCATTAAATAATTCAAAATGTGAGTTAAAGTGGTTGAGACGGTTCGAGTTGGGAAATTTTCTTTGTAGACAAACTACAGTGTAAAGGTAATGTATGTATAATAATGATGTATGGAGTCGGTCGGTCAATCAATCACGCTAAATTAGTGGACATGGGTAGACTAGTTTAGTTGTTGCCATGTTTTGTACACCTGATCGAGACATGAAGTTGTGCGCCTTTTTATTTCGAAATGGCAACTATCGGAGTTTTTTGTCGGTAGTTCGATGTAGAAACTGCTCTTGAGGGTTACTATAGCCTAGTTGAATTAATATATGTATAAATTAATTAACCATGCTTTAATGTTGGAGAATTTTGTTTTATTCTTATATACACATACATGTACAGGTAATTACTTATATTTTGTGAGTTCTACAACTATACAATTTTTTTCAAAATGATATAAACACTGTATTTAAAAAATCTTTTGATATAGTTATTTCATTCAATTGTTACGACGTTCTGTATGTACCTATAGAATGTACTGTTATGATGATTTTTAATTTCTTATTCTGATTTTTTTATCGACTGTATCGATAGTCTATACTTATCATCTTTGAATTACGCGTATTTCAATGAAGTGTGCAAATTATTAAAGAAGACATTGAAAAACTGGTTTCACTTAAGTTTTTCCCCTATTTTATATCAATAAACAAAACTCGTAACACGTGTTAAATCATGTGGTACGTAGAGTTTTTAATATAACGATCATTTGTAAGGCATTCATAATTACGATAATTTAACATTGTATAATAACGTCATCTCGTATCTGATACCAGCTATTAACAGGATATATCGAACTATTTGTGAATTTGCTATGAAAATTCGTAATTACTTGATATATTGCGATCGTATAGTGATTTTTGGAGCTCACTAATAACTTACTAGCCTTGCCCTGCGGGTTTCCACGCGTAATTTCCGTTCCCGGAGCAATACCGAGATAAGTAGCATAGGTTGTTCTATGTGTTCATCCAGGAACTAATCTTCTTGTATGCCCAATATCATTTAAATCAGTTCAGTAGTTTTTGCGTGACAGATTTACGAACATTCAAACATCTATGCTCACAAACTTTCCTATTTATAATATTAGTAAGGTTGCTATGAAAATCCGTAATTACTTGATATTTAATGCGATCGTGTAGCGATATTTGATGCCAACTTTTAAATAATTAATTAAGACATTTTTGTATTTTAATACTATGCAATTTTCGTATTAAAGACTGTTTCGTTTAGTTTTTATTTCAATCAGATCAAATTTGTTCTTACTTTTAAGTATGCTTACTTTAGAGTAAGTATTACTATTGAAACGTCTAAACCATGAAAGAAGAAATCGGCAGGGATAAGACGCGATATTATTTGGTAACTATTTTATTATATAACTACGATCAACTACATCTGATAACAAAAGGATATTATATCCCAACTCCATTCGGTCACATATGCAAAGCGTTCCAGCAAGTACCAGGGGACTTACTAAGTCTCAATGTGTTGAGTCAGCTATATTTCCTAATTAACATAAAACAAATGGCCGCTGCATCGCTTCGAATTTCTGTGCAAGTGTTCGAGCTTAATAATATTTATATACACTGGCTCAACGTTAATGGGTGCGGTTTCTGTTAGATGCTAGTGCTGTTTTTAGCATGTTAATGGTACTGAGTTTATAGTGGATTCGTTTTAGTAGCTGGAAATGTTTTATTTTGTAAGTGAGCAGAAGCCTCGTTATTCTGTCGATTCTGCTTATGAACACACTCAGAGCTAAGAACGAATGCGTCGTCGACCTTTACGTAAGGTAAACAGAAAATCCTTTGTGGCAAAATGGATTAAGGATGGGAATAATGGGCATCCAGTGAACAAACTTACTGATTATAAATATAATAAAATAATAAATATTTTCAGGACATTTATACACAGCGCCATCTAGTTCCAAGCTAAGCCGAAGCTTGTGTAATGGCAACTAGATAACGGAATAAATTACATATACATGCTTTTCTTTTGTAAATACATACATGCAATACATAGCAACACCCAGACCCCAGAAAAATACAAATGTAAATTAAAAATATATTTTTCCGGTGTGGGGATCGAACCCACGACCCTTCGCGCAGAAAGCAGTTGTGCTACCACTGCGCCAAGCGGTCGTCGATTGACGTGCGTGAGGTTGTCCCTGTCATCAGCCAAGAGTTCAGCTATAACTCTACACTGAATAGAAACTATGTGATTTTAAGGATAAATATTTATTAATAAATTATTAACAAAATTAATTTTTATTTTAAAATTTAAATTGTTTACCAAATTTCACGTAAAATAGTCCAACGCCAGTTCTCAGTTACTCGATAGGCCAATGAAATTCCTCTTAAATCCTGATTACAATAGCTTTGTAATTCCATTACGATCAGATTCCGAAACGCGATCCGAAATCTCAGCTGTCACCCCGTTTGGCGCGCCCATTGTCCCAATTGACGTTAATATGACAAATATGACAGATTACAGAGGTTGTACACGATGCAAGACGTACTGTTTCCACTTTAAGTTAAGATATATGACATAATATAGGCGTTGTAGATTCAATATTCTCTTAATGGTACAGCCGTGCTATAAGGCGAAGAAGAGCCAGCTCGCCCTGGATACCACTCTTCTATAGAAAACCAGCGTCTAATGACATTATATTTGATTTGTCACTGCATTTCGTCCCATGTTTTCCTGATTCCGTCCTTTATTCGCTCTTGGAACAAATTATTTCCTTGTCTTTTTAAAGGCCAGCATGCTTGAGGTACATAAATTGGTGACTGTTCGTATTTTTTTATAGAATAGATAGGTCGTCGTCTACTCTCCGTCGTCTGAAACTCCTGATCAGTCGCCAAAAAAAACGATGTCTTCATAATCATAATGTTGGTTTATTCAGTTTAAAATGAATCAACTATTTTCAACACATATTTAAATATTAATTCCATAAACGGCACTTAAGCGAATAACAACTTAACCTAAGCATCATCACCGACGAATGTTCTAAGAAATTCTAGCATTTATATTAAAAAGCATTTTAGAATCTTACTAATCTTACTTATAAGGTAAGTGACCTTTTGATCGTCCCTGTATCTTGATACAAGACGAAAGAGAATTTTCTCGTGAGTTTTAATATATTTTCATCAGAATAGAAGACGAAATATTTTGCGAAACTATCATAATATATGTTTAAGCTCATTAAATCAAGTAACGAAATGCAGAGTACTTTTTACGTTCCAAAGCGAAATTATAGTCTTATTTTCTTGGAAATGTTAACAATGTCACGGGTATTTGCAGACAGATATTATTTCGAAAATTGAGCAGATGCAAATAATTCAAATATTGTTAGTATAATAAAGCGATATAAGTATGTATTTGTACAACTGTTAATAATTCTCTTATAAATTTATATTAATTTACAAAAATATTACTTACCAATTTGTTTACTATATTACAGTGGACAGCTGTACAACAGATTCAATCGATGAAAGTTGAAGCAGAAACATATAGCAATCTGGCGGTTGCCAGTCTTTTAAAGAATGTTTTTAGAATCTATGAATGGACTGGAGTATGATTTTTTATATAAGATGGGGCACCCGCGCTGGCACGTCAGTGGAAGTAAGATAAGTGATTATTGTCGCTTTGAGCACTTGCGTTGCGTTTTGTAAAACAAATTCATCATCTTTATATCTAATCTAGAGGAGTATAAAAAACCCTAACTGATTCCTTGACGCTCATAACACAACGACATCTCCTCAAAGATGGACTGGAATAGGTGGATGCAGACCATGTTTGATTGTGTTTGTTTATGTTTTATTGTATACTAGCTGTGCCAGCGGCTTCGCCCGCGTAGAAAAGTGACTTTGGGCAACATTTTTGAAAATGCCCAACCCGCGCCAACAAACGTTCAGCAAGTTCAACGTGATTCTTTAAATTGCCATAACATTTTTATTTATCACCCGATTGACATGAATTAAAGATTAAATGTTAAGTTAAGCTTACATAATTGTAAACCCCATCTAGATAGGATAAGCCGTTTCTGAGATTAGTGTGCACAAACAAACAGACAAAAATTCCAAAAATCATTGTTTTAGGTTCTATTGCGTTAATAAAGGTCTCCTGTAATATTTTTTCTCATGTATCTTCCATGTACAGACAGGGACTCGTTACGTTTTTATTATATGTATAGATATTTTACAACTACATATAATTTACGAGACTTCAAGCTGTTAATTTAAATATGCTTCTTACATGCAATAAATCTACTACCTCATAGTTAAGGAACCCTCTACAAACGTCAGTGACCCTTTTACGTTAACCCTTAAAGTGTCATAAATAATATTAAATAACTGCTATTCAATTCACTTAACAGTAGGTTAATTTAATATAAATTGAAATATTCACGGTTGAAAATATATTATCCTCTTTAATATACATTAAAATTAATCTTAAAATAACCAAACGCTATTAAAACAAATGGCATCGACCAGGGCACCATAACCAATGTAACAATATTCATTTCCATTACAAAGTTGCGTTCGCTATCGAGCGGGATCGTTGGAATAATCCACTATTTCAATTGAAATGAAACAATCAGAACATTAAAGCAATAACTGTCACACACACTTGTTGTATTAATATGCGCGCTACGTATCGAGAATTGGAGCAAATGTTTGCTGACATTTGGCGAATGATAAGATATTACTTTTTCAGCGGGGTTCTTTGCGAACGGTTGATATTTGCTTTCTATTAAGTAAGCTATCTTTGAATTTGGATAAAGAATATTTTCCCTATGTGAAATACTTATATAATAGTGGTAGGACTATGTACCAATATAGGCCAAATTGCTGAAAAACAGTACTACACTACGATAAAATATATAGCCCTAAGTAATTTTCTTGTTAAAGCAATAATATTGCGTCTAAAAATATGATATGGCTATGCATTTGGTTTATACAGGATAAACCAAATCGTTAATTTAATTCTTCTGTGCACTTGCATATTCCTTTTGTAGTCTTATTTGCTTGACCAATTTGGAACAAATTTGTTGAAATAGAAGCTAGAAACACCATACTGTTTAATATCTATTAGTATTCCACTAAGCAGACGTAAGAACTCAGTCCTAAACTAGTTAGACGTAATAGCGCCAATGCCAAACGTATGACCAATATGGGCCAACACTTTGAAGTTATACATTGTGAGGCCGGAGATCAAGTAACCGCGATGGGAAATGAGAGAAGCTTCGTCCCTATGACAGGTTATTTATATAATATACTGTGCCGACAACAAAATCTATTTATTTCATTTATATTTAGCTTACATTTATATTATTATCGTGCCAGGATTTTGACTCCACGGTCGTAGCCAAGTTCTTACCAAACAAGAAGAATATGAATTAGCGGGTAATTGTTTTTTTTATGTGTAAATAATAATATGAATATTTTTATTTCTATTGTTACTTATTGATTTGTATTTGTAACCTTTCATACTACTTCTAAAATTACAACAAAAAGCAATGATAAAAGGACTGACTGGCTAGCTATACTGGTTCAATGTTGATAAGGTACATTACATGGTATTCAGTTACAAAGAATCTGCGTGATTCAGACCTCGGTCCTTTAGAAGCGTTTTCTACAATTATATTCTGCCTAAGTAAGTCAGTATAAGTTACACACTCTAAAACATTTAAGCAGAATGCAAATGCTGAAACTTCCTGGTGTAATCTTTGTTCTTCTTGTTTTAATTCATGTTTGTTTCTTTGTAAAGTTTTTTTTCTTTACGTGACTGTGATACGCGTTTACACGCTCGCGTTCATAACGACATTCAACGGGCACAAACACAAGCACGAGCGTGTGAACGGGCTGTTCAACTGTTTGAATGTGCACGTGCGTGTGCTTGCCGTGAACCGGACGAGAGTCGGTTATCTCATTTAAAGAAGAATAATTCTTTCATTCATATTTTTTGGTATCTTGAACCGTTTTCGCAGCGCACGCAAAGGAATCCCTCAAAGATGAATAATTTTCCCCGTTTTTTCCACATTTTCCATTATATCTTCGCTCCTATTAGTCACAGCGTGATGTTATGTAGCCTAAAGCCTTCCTCGATAAATTGTCTAATCAATAAAAAATAATTTTTCAATTCGAACCAGTAGTTCCTGAGATTAGCGCGTTCAAACAAACAAACAAAACAAACAAACTCTTCAGCTTTATATATTAGTAAAGATTATCTTTTTGAAGCTTACAAATTTGTTCTCTATAGTCCGCATATTAATCTATCAGACATTACCTATAAAAGCCACTTTCTCATAAATATTACAAAAGTAGACAGGACTATAAACTATTTTAATAATAAATTTACATGCTATGAATATTAAAATTTAATTAAAGTGGAATACTCGTCGAGTTTCAGTCGGGCTTTATGAGCGTGTGTTATATTAAGTTTCAAGATATTAATTTCGACTATTGACAATATGTAGGGCTCGTTCAACTTTACTTAATTTCGTGGACATTTTAAATTTTGTTTTTATAAATGCTTAATATAAAACAATGTCACGATAAATAGACATATATCTAGACAGTAGATACAACTGTCTACATATATTATGTCTATATATCTTTAGAGTTTTTAATTACGGAATGAATTTTGATGCGGCTTTTTCAATCAGCAGTGATTCAAGTAGGTGACGATAGTGACTAACCATCACACGAACATCCAGTTCAGTAAACTAAAATAAAAATAAATATTATCTTACGAGTTACAAAAAGTAAGGTATTCATGTTACTTATTTACATTATACACAGGTAAATATCATTAGTTCTATGTATCAGTTTCAGCACAACTTAATATAATTAGTTTTATTTGAAAAAAAAAGGGTTTAAATTACTGTTATATTACTACAAATCCCAAATCAAAAGAGCAACTAATCAACGGATACATCGCGCAACGAAAATGCTAATTTTATTGCAAAAATTTCATACGAAACTGGCAATAAAACTCCAATTAACCCACTAAAATACGGACGAAACCGCTATTTTTCAAACCGGCTATATAAATTTTACCAACCAATGAACTGTAAATCATAGCAATGCGAGCGATTTAAGAAAATAATATGATTAAAAACGTTATTCTGTATGGCAATTTGGGCATTGAATTGTAAACAGCCCAAGAACTAACACTACGGCGAAATAAATAGCCCATTCATCAAACACACAAACGACGTACGGTCGTGGGTTGGTCGAAAAACGCTACGATTACACTGTTCGAACTATTTAGATATAGATGTTATAGATAGACAAACAGTCTTACCTATATATACTTACGGTACCTCACGCCAGAGATTTTGGGCTCCACAAGCGTTCGAGGGTAGCGAATGACCACATTCCGTTAGGTGGATCTAGAATACTTTTAAAAAATAACATAGAGGATAACTAGGACAAATATTATAAAGCATATTAAAACAATATATGAAATCGAAGTGAAATAAAATTTTACTAGCATAAGTTCATACGTTTATTCGAGAAAGCGGTACAGAAAACGTTTTTTTCAATATGTTAACATACTAATCCTTCTTTTCTGTGCAAATACCGTCATTAAAAGTATCTAATGGTTCAATCCAGAAAATAAATTACTTGCACGACACAGAATGAATTCATGTTTTTGTTTGAACAAACATAAGTCCTTACAAAATGTTGTCCTTATATATTAGTAAGAAATAGAATCAGTAAGCGTCTACGAACAACATTTAATTCCGTGTGTTTTATCGTAAATTGCGTACATTTGGCAACCTTTCATCTTATTTTGAGAAAAAGCAAAATTTAACCGCTGAAAAGCCGCTTAATTTTCATTGACTTTGTGTTTGACGGTATTATTCCATTGTTTGCTACTCATTTATACTAAGCATTCAAACAATATCCCTGAAAATATACAATAGTGTGTCTTTACAATAGCTATTGTTGGTAATTTTTGTTAAAATAGACTTACTACAAAATTTCAGGACATTTCATCCATACAAAACTGTCATGGTAAATTTATTTTTTATGTTTTGTTATATCGTTTTGTTTCTGGGTGAACTTATTTGGATTTTTTTTTATTTTAAAGCGGTCTTATTTCAATTTGGGCCAGTTCTGTAAATTGCATTCTTTATAAAACCAAAGAAATTTTAAATTTGAATTTAGAATGTCGCGAACAAGTCGATGTTTTTGACACAATTTTTGACAACATAATTTTAATAAATAGCAATAAGTAAATAAATTTTCAATTTAGTAAACCTCGAGATTCCCTTAAAATATTTAACACTATTCATAATCAGTAATAACATCTTAAATAAAAAAGAATCGTAAATACTTAAACGCATTACGAATGTAAATTAACTCGGTCAAATACGTTTAAGAAATACAACATCAAGATGGCGCTACCACAGACTATAAATTGTCTCTGTCAACGCGTTGTTGCCTTTAATAATCTGTGGTCTTTGTTGATGTGAGCGAAATATGGCGACACTCAAGGTGCTAGTTTATTACGACGTACATAATACAATAGATTGTTATGCTTTTTGGTTGGATTTAGGTAGAATGATAATAAAAATAATTTGGTTCCTTTTCATAGTATAAACTATAAAGTAATATATAATACTTAATGTTTGCATTAAAAAAACACTTGAAATTTTAGTAAACATTTAGTTGGCTTTGGTTGAAGGTAAATCACACTGAAAAAAATTATGGTAATATATATTATAATCCTACGATCGAAATAAGCTTAAAGTCGCATTCAAATAAATAAATTAAATGATTAAGCATGTTTCTTGACTAAAATTCGTTATGACAATAAAACAATAAATTTTACCGCGCCGTTAGAACTCAAAAAAGCGCGGAAAGACTGCTTTTAAATTTTAAATGACACGTGTGTCAAACACATCATACGACGTATAGCCCGCCCAAGTTAAGTCAACCATACTCGACTATATAATCGACAATAAAGTAGGTACATTATATTTATGCGATATAAAATGAGTTCATAACATAACGCACGGTACGGGAGCGTTCATTAAACACAACTTTATGATGGCTATTACGCAAACTGTAACTCTACGCTTACCTCCGTATTAAAAAGCCTTATGCGTACAGTCGACTAAAAAAGTCGAAGAACACATTCAAAGTTACAGAACGAGAGAATAATAAAATTCTATGCCATAACTTTTTTATTTATCAACCGATTGACATGAATTAAACACTAAATGTTAAGTGAAGCTTACCACAATATATCATTGAAAACCCCATCTAGATAGGATGAGCCGTTGCTAAGATTAGCGTGCACAAACAAACAAACAAAAATTCCATAAATCATTGTTTTGGGTTCTATTGCATTAATGAAGGTCTCCTATAATATTTTTCCTCATATATCTTCCATGTACAGACAGCGACTCGTTACGTTTTTATTATATGTATTGATAAATACATAGCCAAATAAAATGAGGCTAGGTATATATTAAGACCTAGCTATGTCTTAAAAGATTATCATTAAGTTGAGAAGCCTAGCTTCAAGAAATGAAACAAAAAACTAAGACCACTTTATGCCTAGTAAATCGGATTTACATTCAAAGCAATCGGAACAATAAAGAACAGAACTGAAGCGTCTGTTGCAATTTACAGGCTGCGAAATGAAAAGTCGTATCGCCTTTCGCTATTCATAATAAATTGAGTATCTTAAACTCTGCCGATTTATATCTCCTTTGATCACTTGAAAATAGAACTTATATTATTGTGAAAAAGAGGTCTTACGATTCTGTTGATTTACGTACTGGCCATGGAAAGAAAAAAAAATTAAAATAAAAAAAATATTGAGATTAGTATTGCTGACCAACGCTAAAAAAAAAATTTCGAACTGTAAGTAACGTACATTATAAAACTGTTATGGTTTTAAATGTTACCAACCAGAAAAAAATATAATTATTTAAATTTGGAACATACTTTGATAAGTTAAAATTTTATAACTAAGCTTGAAGGAACGCATCGTGACAATAACAAATTCCTTTTCTACCAAAGAGTCGGTTGCAATTTACAGTCTGCAAAATATAAAAGTTGTATCGCCATTCGCCATTCACAATAAATTGAGTATTTCAAACTCCGCAGGTTTATACCAACTTTCAGCGACTTTAGAATCGACCTTATTTATTATGATTAAAATAAAAAATAATAGCTTGCTTCTTGCTAATAAGTCAAAGCTTAATATTACAATATAATATAAGAAAATGTAAACGAATAAAATCATTTTAATAAGACTGTTGTTCTAAATACCCAGCGTTAAATATTAATCTATTAATTTCGGCCTCATACTTTCAATATACATTTTTTCTTTAAAGAGACGATATTTTTTCTTTAAAGAGACGATATATTTCAGTGTAGTGTGGAAGCATAACATTCAAAGAAGCCGAAATTAGCATTAAGTCTCTTTCCAAAGGTGCGATGTGCATTGTTCCTGGCCAGTTACAATAATATGGTTAAAAGATGCAATACTAAAAAAAAGAAAATCTACTTTTATATCAAATAAAGAGTCCGTTGCAATTTACAGTCTGCAAAATATAAAAGCTGTATTGCCATTCGCCAACCACAATAAATGGGATATCTTATATTCCGCAGATTCGTATCTTCGTCTTGCGACAGACTATCCTATTATGATTGTATTTTTATTGAGTCCAATGTTTATCTGTGCAGTTAATTGTCTTTGGTCTGTGGCAATAACTCGTGGTATTATTAAATGCTGGCACGCAACGAAACGTTTTTAAAATGGAATTCTTTAAAAATATACAACGTCAATGTCCTTTGAAATAAGCATTTTGTAATATTGTATGTACCTTTTTTGATGTTTATCGACTCTTTCATTACTTAATTGAGGATTTAAGGTACTTACATTATTGAATATATAACAAATTCGGGTTATTCAGTAGGCTTCTATCTCGAAAATGGCTGCATCGGCTGAAATGTTGTTAAAGTGTAAAATATATCGAAAGATATAATGGACTTTAATTATGTAGGTACATGGACGTAAATAAATCAATGTAATTATATTGTAAAATAACTATTTCAAAATATCCCCTTAAAATAAGAATCTTGTAGGAAAAATCAATACAAATGTTAGTAGCTAGCTTATAAATAATCTTGTTTTTATTTAATTTTATTCATGATGTTTAAAATTATTTAATATAATTTGTTAAATTAATGCGAAAGTTTTTACAGGTGATAGAATCAATGAGGTGGCAATAACGCAGTATTGCTACAGCTTCAAAAATAACGCGGCCGCGGGCCACAATATAGTTAATAAAAAGTATGGTTAAAATAATATTCAGATATCAAATAATAATGACATTCCAAAATGATATTATAGTTAATGGATATGTTATACACCAACAAATCAACCGAAAAAAGTGCACAGCAGCGGTAGCACACATACATTAGTCAAAACTATAGAAAAGAGATAAATGATAAAACCAACAAGAAAAATGAGATAGTTAGTTAGTGAAAGCACCGGCAACCAATCACCTAAAGGTAAGACGTCCTAATTAGGATGTTTTTGCGTCTTAAAAATTTTGCGCTTATAACATTACTATTTAATATAATATTATTGACATTCCAAGTACAATTCGGTAATCGCTGACAACAAAGAGGAAATTTTGTTTCATAACTAAATATTGAAAATATTATGAATTTAATATTAATATGCTTAGTCTAATATTCTTTGAAAGGGTAAAACAAATGGGTTTATTATAAACAAACTACCCTAAACAACTATAAAGTTTCAACTCAAAGTATCATGAATAATCGGTCCCATAAAAACCTTAGCGGAACACCGGCAAGGATCAATTAATCCCCGTCCCGTCCGCGACGCAATTAAATAAATCAGAACTTATTTCACCATTGTTCATGAATTTCATTTATTTACCCGGGCTTCCTTATTTGTTAGTCCCGGGGTGATATTAATTCAAAAGTCAAGCAAGCTGTGCATGACTTTTGACCTGATGTTACCAGTTACAATTTAGTGTTGCTAGTGAAAATATTGTAAATAGATTGATTATCTGAACTTTTTAATATTTAAGTGTAAGTGTTAATTCTTGTGATACATTTTTTATAAGATTTTTTAAGGAGCAGGCGTGTCAGCTGATGTGAAGTGATCAGCGCCGCCCTTGAGCACTCGCGTTGTCACGAGTGTGTTGCCGGCCTTTTAAGGATAGGTACTCTCTGTTTTTGAAGGTTCCCAAGTCATATGCGTTCGGGAACACTGTATGAGGAAGCTGATTCTACAGGATGGTCGTAAGAGGCAGAGAATTACCCATATTTTAACTAGCTTTGCTTCGGGGTTTTGTCGAGGATATAAAGCTTGTCAATTATTGTATAAGCACAACAAATAATTGTTACAATTTACTTTAGAAGAAAAAAACAAGTATTGAATGCTGCCACACCATGTATACAAAAAAAATTAAAATTTCAGTAGGTAGTTTAGAAGTCAATCGCGGACAAACAACGTGTCATGAAATTTATATATATTAAGATATTAACTCTACTATACAATTATAGATCATTCTTATCATTAAAGTATACAAAATCACCAAGGCGTTATGTAAATATTTCTTACTCAATGCCTCAACATTTAAGTGACATTATTAAAATTAGCGGCGTCGTACAAAAGAACCTTTATTGTTGGGACATTTCATTGTTACGTTGTGACTGGACTTGTCACTTTCACGATTATTGCTGTATTTTGTTTGCGGTTTATTCAAATCTTTAATCTTTTCACAGAATATAAATGCCTTAAAGTTTTTTCTCTTTTTTATTTCAATTTTTATAGACATCCAGGCCGAATGGTGTTGTCCACGTATTTGTAACCTGATTCTTAAAATAAAATAATTCAAATTATAAAGAAAGAGTCCAACTCAAAACCAGTTTTTCAGTTTAGTAATTTCATAGATAAGCTTGTTCAAACGAACAAACAAACTCTTCCAATTTATAATAGATACATACTTCACTTGCTTAACCCCAGAATAGCGTTAACAATATATATAAATTTTGCTTCGTTACTATCTGCCTCGAATAATCATTAACCTATTCATATCGATAAAATCTAAATCAAAAACAGACGTAACACTAACCGCAAAACACATCTAGTTAGACGTAATTTTGTAAAACATTCAAATGTAGGTATCGCTTCATTAAAACAAGCTCAAATCGGATTTAGCATTCTGTTACGCTAATGAGACGAATAATATATAATTAAAAATTAACAAAGAGCTTTATCATGTGTAACGGGAGCTATGAATTAACATATTTTTTCCAATCATAACGTTTTATTTTTTTCTTTCTTCATACATGTTTTTTTTTTCATTCTT